>SJYC01024077.1:0-22401 GCA_006408675.1 Madoqua kirkii | reverse complement strand
AATCCTAGGCTTTTAAGAATTCATAATTAATTGATTTCTTAATGCAATACAGTTTTATTGTATAAATTTAATGATTGAACTCCCTTTAGAAAATGTATTACAAGGGAGATAAGAGTAATTTTTTTCCTTTAATTGCATTTCAGATCATATTCTAAAAGCAGTGAGAAATATTTTTATTAAATTCTTATAAAACTTCAGGTCCTTCAGGCCCAAGCCATCCCTCTCCCTAAGCAGCAGGATAGATTTACAATTATGGCTAATTTGTTATTTTTATACTTAGTTTGAAAAAGATTACAAGTACAGTCTTGGTACGTTTTTGTCACCAAGATGGAAAGACTGGGAATATTGTGTTTATTAGGTAGCTAGTTCAAGTCCCAAAATTATTGAATGCTCACTGGCATATTTCTTCTCAGTGTGTGAACTCTCAAAATACATGAGTTGGGAATATCCATAAAAATAGTTATCCAGAATGTATTTTGTAAGGTTTACTGCATGCTGTTTGAAAGTTACCGCTGTATCTTTGTTTCAGCACAAAATACAGGAATATGAGCTGAGGATCTGAGGACATTTTGCCTGTGTAGGTAATGAATTTCATTGCAGTTTTTCATCATTTATGGATATGAGAAAGGAAGGGGCATGTTTTCACCTTTTAAGCATTTCTCACTGACATCGTGACAGGTTGTTATAAGCTTTAATGTGAGCAGTTTCTTTATAGTATCATCGTGACTCTAATCTAGACCTCAGAATGGCAGGGGTTTTTTAGTTTTTTTGGAAACTAAGCTTAAATGATGCAATGTAATTTGCAGGCAAAAATGAATAAATTTGCATTGTATAGTTGGCCACTGTAAAAGTCAATTTTCTGCATATAATGAAAGTGAAGAGACTTGAAAACTCAGATTTGAGAAAGTTTCCAACATATCCTATTGCCATTAATGTCCTGCTTTTTAAATAGCATCTTTTAAAAATATTTTTATTCATCCATTTATTCATTTTTGGTAGTGCTGGGTCTTCGTTGCTGCACGTGCACTTCCTCTAGCTTCGGCAAAGAGGAGATCCTCCTCATTGCACCGTGGTGGCTTCTCTTCTGGGAGCAGGGATTCTGGGGAGTGAGGGCTTCAATAGTTGCAGCTCCCAGGCTCTCGAGCCACAGGCTCAATAGTTACGGCACGCTGGTTTAGTTGTACTGTGGCATGTGATATCTTCCTAGATCTGGGATTGAACCCATGTCTTCTGCATTGGCAGAAGATTCTTTACCACTGAGCCATCAGGGTAAGTCATCAACCATCTTATATTTCCACCTTTATTAGTATATTAGTATAATTAATTGTTGGAGATGAATAATGAAGCAACTACAAAGGCAAAATCTGGTATTTTGTATTTTCTTAGAGACTGTCGGGCTCCCCTAGTGGATCAGATGGTAAAGAATCTGCCTGCAATGGGGGAAAGTGAAAGTGAAGTCACTCAGTCATTGTGACCCCGTGGACTATAGCCTACCAAGCTCCTCTGGAGTGGGTTGCCATTTCCTTCTCCAGGGGATCTTCCAGACCCAGGGATCGAACCCAGGTTTCCCGCATTGGAGGGAGACGCTTTAACCTCTGAGCCACCAGGGAAGGCAATGGGGGAGACCTGGGTTTAATCCCTGGGCTAGAAAGATCCCCCTGGAGGAGGGCATGGCAACCCACTCCAGTATTCTTGCCTAGAGAATCCCATGGACAGAGGAGCCTGACAGGGTATAGTCCGTGGGGTCACAGAGTCGAACACGACTGAGCAACTTAACACACACCACACAGAAAGCAAAACTTATGCTGTTAAAGAAAATTGTAAGCACTTGAAATTGTACTGTGTAATTGAGTCCCATCATAATTTAGGTATGTTCAAAGTATTTTCATTGTAGGATTAATAATTAGAATATGGTATATATTTAAGACCTTTTATAGTTTAGTTTCAGAGTTGAAATCTTTCCAAAGCTTCTGAAAAACAAAGGTATAACTCATAACTCATTTATGTGTCTGTCTCATGGACATTAGAGAAGGGACTTATTTATATAAGTCTTACGAAGCAAAATGTATTGAAAAGAGTATTCCTTAACAAAAGTTTTCATGATCTGTCGACATGATGTAAAAAGGTTTCAGAGTAAACTATAGGATTTCATAGAAACTTCACTTGTTTGAGCAGGTAACTTAGGGAACTAAAGAGTGTTTTCTTTTAATGAATCCAGTCTAGTAGGTGTATTAGATAATTATCATCATTCAGTTCATGTCTGTTTCTTTAGCTCTATTAGAGACCCTTTGTTCTTTCTTTGGTAAACAGTGATCTAAATTATCATATATGGTGCTGTATTCTACAGTGATTAATTAGCATAAGTTATTCAAACACACCAAAGCATTTCTATTTTAAAATCCATCCTTGAAGAGAAAATAACACTTTATAAGATAATTGCTACTAACAGTATTCATTTTCTATATATCTATTTAACTTATTTACAATGTGAATTTTAAAAGTGAGTATTTTGTTTGCACATTTCTTTTCCCTATTTGCATTTTTACTCCACAGTCTCCACTCACTGTTTCCAGTTTCTGCTTTAAGCCCTTGCTTACAGCATCTGATCTTCGTCTGACTCTTAGGAGTTATTTTTCTCTAGCTAAATTCTTTTAAGTAAATCTAGCCATGTTTTAGATATAAACACAAAACTGTCAAATTCACCAAAAGTGAATTTGAATCCTTTTTTTTTTTTTGCCAAAATAATACCAATTAAAAAAATTTTTTATTCTAATGGAAACCATGTAAATCTGAGTACTTCACCTCTAGGAACTGTTGCTTAGTGAATTTCTCTCTGCCTTAAATTTGGCTATTTTGCCCTCACTATGACCTTTCTTATTTCAGCCTAACTGGCTAACAAATGCAAAACGAATCTCAAAAGAGGACCATTGTTTTCACTTCTAAATAACCTTCTTCAGGGATTTTCAAGCTATGCTCTGGGATCCTAAGAGTCTTTGAAGATGCCTTCCTGAGAGTGGGATTAGAGTAGGTGGGACCCTTGGGCCTTCCGCCAAACCTCTAAAACAGCTTCACTTTATCCTGCTATGTTTCCAGGGCCCAGTAATTAAATAAAAAACTTTAAACCAGCAACTTAATTTAAAAATTCATGAATAATTCATATTATTAGTAATTAATGATAGTAATAGTAGCTTTTGTTTACAGAGGTGTGTCATGTGCCAGACTCCACGTATTTTCTAACGGTAATCTATTAATCCTTAAAACAATCCTGTAAGATTAAGCATTTTTGCTATGCCTATTTTACAAAAGAGGAAACTGAGATTTAAGGGTATCAAATAACATTCCCAAGGAACCGCAGCTACTAAGTGACACACTCTGACTCAAATCTGGGTGTGCCAGTTAACATCTCAGTTTAAGTCAAGAGTGGCAAATACTAGGTAAGTATGCTCTCACCCTGTGCTCCCACACCTGAGGCAGACAGAGCTAACAGCTGAAAACAGTGTTTCTTACTGATCACCAACACAGCCTTAGAATCCTTCTCCACAAGGTACTGTGCGCAGTCACTCCTAACCCATTGGTGTTGGCCTTCAAGAGGAGACCCATCTTCTCACCCTACTTTAAGGTATTGGTTATAGAAAAACACCAAATTCTCTTTGATCCTAGATGAAGCTATTTGATGAACAAAAATCTATAATGGTACCATCCTCATTCTTGCTAATTCTAATAGAGGCTGTTTGTAACTCGTATAAATTCATAAGTTAGTTATAAATACTATATAACCCTCAAAATCAGGATAGTTAAGGTTTTTTAAGTTCCTCTTTGCCTGCCTGTGGGAACAGAGACCTAAAGCAATTTATATTCTTAACCTAATATTTTAGATGTGAGGTGGAAGAGGGTGGAGAACTTAAGGATTTAGTTAAGTCTGCCAGTTTCCATATTGTAGAATGGAGAATTCAATGGTTTGAATAACTTTCACTATTTCCACTACCAGCATGCCCTGCCCAGGAATGTCAGAACCACAGGATTGGGTGAATGCCCAAACATTTATAAAAGGAACACCCACGCCCAACCCCCAGCTGATTTTTCAGTTGTTCTTGCCAGGAGGTAACCAGTAGTTCCTGTGCTGTCCCCATTCTTACCAGAGAAAGCTAGGTGCAATTTAACTTTTTCCTTTTAGGTCCAAGACTTTTTAAATGACTCATAGTAGTTTCTGCTCAAGACACGTCAAAAGAGATCCAAGATTATATTTAGGAAGTTGCTATGAAATTACCTGTCAGTTGCAACCAATTTTCCCAATGTAGTACATATATAGAGTCAGTAGCAAGTAATTTATAATGTTCAATACACAAAAATAACTTGTCATTTTTTGTTGTTAACTGGTATCAAAATCTAGATTTCCTTAAATGGATGGACATCCCTTCAGTGAAATTATATAGCATTTGTTTAGCATACACATTAGTGTACTGGAATGACCTTCATGTGACCCATTATCATGGAACCCATTAACTCCTTGTTCATAAGAATCTTTGAATGTCTTAAAAATGTTCTCTATTTGAATAAAGTTTCTTCCTAAAAGCTATTTTTGATGCATCTCTTTCTAATTATTTGTAAAATTATAAATTGCTAGGCAGTGATAAGAGTAAATCACAGTGACCGGGTTTGATTTGACACTTGGATGAAGTGAAAGTGTTACTCACTCAGCTGAGTCCAGCTCTTTGCTACCCCATGGAACCAGGGGTACCCACCAGGCTCCCATGTCCATGGAACTTCCCAAGCAAGAATACTGGAGTGGATTGCCATTTCCTTCTCCAGGGGATCTTTCCAACCCAGGAGTCGAACCGGGGTCTCCAGCATTGCAAGCAGACTCCTTATGTCTGAGTCACCAGGGAAGCCCTACGGCTACTAACTAGGACGTTATCTGGAGTTTAAAAAACCAACCACCTGCTGATGAGGACGCTGGAAAATTCTATGCGTGTAGTGTATGGTGAGTTCCACGTACCTCTTTTCTCCTGGCTTTTACTTTTGTTAAATGAGAGAATAAAGCAGCCAATTGTAAACTGTTCTGTTCCCTGGTGGCTCAGACAGTAAAGTGTCTGCCCACAATGCAAGAGACCCGGGTTCGATCCCTGGATTGAGAAGATCCCCTGGAGAAGGAAGTGGCAACCCACTCTAGTACTCTTGCCTAGAAAATTCCATGGGTGGAGGGGCCTGGTGGGCTACAATCCATGGGGTTGCAAAAAGTTGGAGACAACTGAGCATATTCACTTCACTTTATTCCTAGGTGACCGGGACTTGCTAAAAAAAGAAAAAAGACAACCAAAGCTATTGATTGAATTATGCAAGAGTTTTACTTAGGATTAGTAGCCCACATGAAATGGAGACAGGAAACCTGACCTAAGAATTGTGTGATGCTAAGATTACCAGAAAGGAACATTATAATTAAGACTAGAGATGTTAAATGGTGATTAGAAGCAGTTAAGGTTTGGTGAGAAAGGTTTAGTTATGTGTATTTCTTTGAAAAACTTTCCCTTAATATTTCTAAGTCACTGTGTATTAAAGCAGCTAAGCAGTAAAAGTTGAATTTTTTTAAAACATGCCACTGCTGTTACCTGATGCTATGCCATACTAATAACTGCATGAAAAATATTCTACAGAGATTAAAAATCCTTTTGAATGTTAATTTACAAACATGTATCAGTGGCAAGTACCATGAGCTATAAACTGACCAGGCAAGAATAATGGAGTGGGTTGCCATTTCCTTCTCCAGGTTTTTAGTGACATATGCTGATAAATAACCATATCAGTAATTTACAAATGGCGTTTTGGTGGTTCCATATTTATGCCTACAGGTGGCAAAATATGTAGCCTATCACCCTTTTCTAATCTTTATCAATCCATCAATCTATTGATCTATTTCTATATATTTAAATGTGTGGTCATATTTGTGTTCTGTTTTACAATCTTCCCTTTTTTAACAATATAGTGACTCAGTGGTAAAGAATCCACCTGCCAGTGCAGGAGACAGACCCGGGTTTGAACCCTGGGTCAGGAAGATCTCCTAGAGAAAGAAATGGCAACCCAGTCCAATATTCTTGCCTAGAGAATCTTACGGACAGAAAAGCCTTGTGAGCAAGTCCATGGGGTTGCAAAAGAGACACAACTTTGTGACTAAACAACAATAAACAGCTTTTTATGTTAATAAACGTGTGGGTCTACATCATTTTAACAACTGAATTGTTTTTGATTGTGTGCTTAAAAAACCTCCACTTCAAAAATACTAAACTATCCATCTACATTGCTTTCTGGTTAAGTTTATCTCAAGCGCAGTAGTTGCAAACTTTTTCTATAAAAGATCATAAATATTTTTGGTTTTGTGAGCCATACAGAAGGTCTCCACCAAAACTATTAAACACTGCCATAGTAGTGGGAAAGAAGACATTGACAATAGTTAAAAACTAATGAGTATAGCTGTGTTCCACTGAGATTTTATTTATGCACACTGCAATCTGATTTCACATAATTTTTCTATGTCCCCTCCCCCAAACAGTTTTCAGCCATTTAGAAATGTGAAGCCATTCTGCCTCTCGGTTTGCCAGTTCTACAGAAACGGGGGGCACATCAGCTTTGGGCTGCAGGTGCTTTCCTTCGCAGGTTTCGTTTCCTGCCATGAAGGATATCAGTGTCACACCAAAATTTATTTCAGTTAGATACTAGCCTTCTTTGAAAGTGTTCTCTTGATGGTACTGAGAATCCCTAAGGAATGAAACAAAACCACCATACCTCTGACTTAGCTTCCTGTTTCTGTCCAGAGGGCTTCCCTGGTGTCTCAGATGGTAAAGAATCTACCTGTAATGCGGGAGACCTGGGTTTTATCCCCGGGTAGCGAAGATCCCCTGGAGAAGATCCCCTGCAGAATACCCACTTTGAGTATTCTGGCCTGGAGAATTCCATGGACTGTATAGTCCATGGGGTCGCAAAGAGTTGGACACGACTGAGTGACTTTCACTTCTGTCCAAAATCTAAAATCATAAAATTCTGAGGTAAGATGAACACCTTCATTTCTATTTTAGAATAACAACTATTTCACTGTCTCCAGAAACTGTTCACTGAATGTACTAATATATTTTGTAAATTCTCCCCTTGTAAAAATTTCCCATTGCTTTATAGATTTACTGAGACAAAATTGACTTGATAGTGAAGATCTTATGTGTGTTGTCCTGTGGAAGCCACACTCCATTATATATGCTTCTTTTTGTATAATTTGTTTTTTAATTGACTGCCACAAAGAAATATTGCCTATTAGTAGTGACCACGTATTTAGAAATGTTTTGTTTGCTATGTACTCTCTCCAGGACCTAATACAAACATCTCATTTAATCACCATAGAAACCTTTG
Organism: Madoqua kirkii; assembly: GCA_006408675.1. Taxonomy (NCBI): domain Eukaryota; kingdom Metazoa; phylum Chordata; class Mammalia; order Artiodactyla; family Bovidae; genus Madoqua; species Madoqua kirkii. Next base: position 15,009 of record SJYC01024077.1, on the reverse strand, counting down.
TGTAGTAGGTGTTTATGTCATTTCAGATTTTAAAAATATGGGTCACTCATTTCTCCAAAGAAAACACGCAGATGGCTAAGAGGCACATGAAAAGATATTCAACATTACTAATTATTAGAGAAATACAAATCAAAACTATAATGAAAAAAACTATAATGAGATTATCACCTCATACCAGTTAAAATGGCTATCATCAAAAAAATCCTCAATAAATGCTGGAGAGGTATGGAGAGAAGGGAACCCTCCTACACTATTGGTGGGACTGTATTAATAAATTGGTACAGCTACTATAGAGAACAGTATGGAGATTCCTTAAAAAACTAGAAATACGATATGACCCTGCAATCACACTCCTGGGCATATATCTGCCAAAAAACAAAAAAAGCCCCTTGTTTGAAAGGATACATGCACCCCAATGTTCATTGCAGCACTATTTAAAATAGCCAAAACATGAGAGCAACCTAAATGTCCACTGACATAGGAATGGATAAAAGTGTGGTGCATATATACAATGGAATATTAGCTATTAAAAAGGATGACAAAGGCATTTGCAGCAACATGGCTGGACCTAGAAATATCCTGAATGAAGGAAGTCAGGGAAAGAGAAATATCCTATGACATGGCTTATATTCTGAAATCTTAAAAAAAAAAATTGACACAAATGAACTTATTTACAAACCGGAAATTGATAAACATGGTTACCATAGGGGAAGGAAGGGGAGGAGGGATAGTGAGGGAGTTTGGGATGAACATGTACACACTGCTGTATTTAAAATGGATAACCAACAAGGACCTACTATATAGCATGGGAAACTCTGCTCAATGTGATATGGCAGCTAGGATGGGAGGGGAGTTTAGGGAAGGATACATGTATATGTATGGCTAAGTCCCTCTGCTGTCCACTTGAAACCATCACAACATTGTTAATTGGCCATACTCCAATATAAAACAAAAAGTTAAAAACAACGGCAACAAAAACTATGGGTCAGAAAGGTAAATAACCTGTTACGTGCTAGCCGACAGCATGTGAATCAGAATTTAAATCTGGTTTTGTGTCTTTAAAGCCATGAATGCCCTTGAGCAGTGCTAGCCTGCATCCTTACAGTTTGCCACCCTGATGAAGTATAATTTTTGATATAAATAAAAATTATTTTTAAAATTAAGCCCAACAAACTATTAAAAAAAAAAAAAACTCCCTGAAAAGAGATATCTTTCTGTTTTACAATAAACATACAAAAACTTTTAAACATTTATTATCTTACCTGTTTTGTAGATTTAAAAATGTATAGATCATTTTTTAACATGGTCAAATAGATCACTTTCTTTTTTTTTTTAACCTTCCCCAATTCAAATTTATTACAATAGTCTCCTGGGACTTCCCTGGTGATCCAGTGGTTAAGACTCCACACTCCCAATGCTGGGTGCATAGGTTCAATCCCTGGTCGGGGAACTAGATCCTGAATTGCCCCGAAGCACAGCTAAAAGAAAAAAAAAAGTCTCCTATTTTCAATATTTTTCATACAGTACACCAGTCTCCAAGCTGTTTATAAGATTGCTTAGAGACTTATTTAGAAAAAAAATCTTTGTCAGAGGATCAAATTTAGTATGCTTTTGCCTTCATTTCAGTCCCAATAATTTAGAAAATTTTACAGTGACAATCTTTTCCCCATTACAAGTCTTGATACCTGAATTTATTATGCTCAAATTTAACTTCACTTTTGAACAGATTTAGTTACTCTTGAAACTATGTTCCATGCTTATTAGTTGCAGAGAAACCCATGAATTGTGAAAGAGAGTTCCTTTTCCTAGAGGAGCTTAGATTACTGTCTAAATTCTTAGCTCATATCTTAAATGATTTCTTAAATATTCTTATTAATTCCCCATAAGAGATTAAACTTAATTCAGAAATTGTATCACTTCTCTGACAATGGATGATCCATATGTTGTGAAGGAACTGTCTAAAATTAGTTCTTTAGGTATTACTGTAATTGAAATTTATAATCACCAAGTGAGTTTTCTTGGTTTGCAGCTAGGAGCTGGCCATTAGGACTTTATAGTATCTTTTTTTTTTCTTCTTTAAATGTTTCTTGATTCCACAGAGTTCCTCTGATTCTACAGCCTTCCTTGTCTCCTCAAGGTGAGGAGTAATACTACTGAATAATGCATACATTTAGTTTTACTTATATTTCTCATGTGTTTTTATGACTAGAAGTGCAAAACCATAAGATTTTAAAGTGAGAAAAAAGCAGTATATATAACTCACAGAGTTTATGGATTTTGTGGGAAAAAGTATACATATATATAGTTATGACAAACCTAGACAGTGTATTAAAAAGCAGAGACAACACTTTACCAACAAGGTCTGTATAGTCAAAGCTATGGTTTTTCCAGTAGTCATGAACAGATGTGCAAGTTGGATCATAAAGAAAACTGAGTGCCAAAGACTTGGATGATTTCAAATCATGGTGCTGGAGAAACTTAAGAGTCCCTTGGACTTCAAGGAAATCAAACCAGTCAATCCTAAAAGAAATCAACCCAAAACATTCACTGGAAGGACTGATGCTGAAGCTGACACTCTGCTATTTCAGCCACATGATGTGAAGAGTCAACTCATTGGAAAAGACCTTGATTCTAGGGAAGATTGAAGGCAGGAGAGGAGGAGGACAGAGGACGAGATGGCTGGATGGCATCACCAACTCAATGGACATGGGTTTGTGCAAGCTCCGGGGGATTGTGAAGGACAGGGAAGGCTGGCATGCTGCAGTCCATGGGGCTGCAAAGAGACAGACACAAGTTAGCGAATGGACTGAATTGAACTAATTATATAAACAGAAAAAAATACTGGAAAGATAATAAAGTTTGAAGTGGTTATTCCTATGTGGTGGGATTAATGTTTATCAGTTTCTTTATACTTACCTTTGTGGTTTTCAAACTTTTAACATGAACATTTATTACATTAGAAAATAATTACAGGGTTACTCGTCATCATTTTGTTGTGCTTCATAGATACTGCATTTTTCACAAGTTGAAGGTCTGTAGCAACCCTGAGTCAAGCAAGTCAGTCAGCACCATTCTTCCAAGGGCATTTCGTCACTCTGAGTCTCTGTGTCGCATTTGGGTAATTCTTGAAAGAATTCAAACTTTTTCATTATTATTGTATTTCTTACAGTGATCTGGGATGGTGATCTTTGATGTTATTACTATTACTTACTGAAAGTTTGGATGATGGTTAGCATTTTTCGCAATAGTTTCAAATTAAGGTATGTAGTACACTGCTTTCTGGACTTCCCAGGCAGTGCAGTGGTGAAGAATCTGTTTGCCAATTCAGGAGACACAGGAGCCTGGGGTTTCATTCCTGGGTCGGGAAGATCTCATGGAGTAGGAAATGGAAAACCACTCCAGTATTCTTGCTTGGGAAATCCCATGTACAGAGGAGCCAGGTGGGCTACCTTCCACGAGGTCACAGAGTCGGACACAACTGAGCATACACAAACACACACACACACACACAGTGTTTTTTAAGACATAATGCTATTACACACTTAATAGACTATAGAATACTGTAAATACAAATTACATATGAACTGGGAAACCACAAAATTTAAATGCCACTCACTTTGTTTCGATATTCATACTTGTTTATTGCATGGTCTGGAACTGAACTGGCAGTATTTCCAAGATATGCTTGTATTGGGTGGGGTGGGTGGGGGGCACAACATAGATCTATTACCTTTTACTTAAACACACTGGCATAGATATTTTGTGGTATAATTCTGAAAACTTTACTTCTGACTAAACACAGAAATGTAAAAAAAATACAGCAAAATATAAATAATTACTAAGCCACTGACCTTATTATATAGCACTGTAGAAAATAAGGACACAAAGAAAATTCCAAAACATGGGAACTGAAAGCAGGCAGCTGATGGACAAACGGTGGGAAGACATAAAGATTTTGAGGGTCACTTCATATCCTTTTTCTTTTCTTTTCTTTTCTTTGAAGGAATATTTCCTAGAATGAGAGAAAAATCATGAAAAGCAAAATATTTCTGCATTTATTATTTAGAAGATTAAATGAACTGTTTAGTTACAAGCATTGATGATTATGATTTATCCATTTTGAGGAAACATTTATTGAGTAAGGATATGTAGAAATGGCTTCCCAGGTGGCACTAGTAGTAAAGAACGTGTCTGCCAGTGAAAGAGGCGTCAGAGACATGGGTTCAGTCCCTGGGTTGGCAAGATCCCCTGGAGAAGGGCATGGCAACCCTCTCCAGTATTCTTGCCTCGAGAATCCCATGGACAGCAAGGGTTTCATTCCTGGGTCGGGAAGATCTCATGGAGTAGGAAATGGAAAACCACTCCAGTATTCTTGCTTGGGAAATCCCATGTACAGAGGAGCCAGGTGGGCTACCTTCCACGAGGTCACAGAGTCGGACACAACTGAGCATACACAAACACACACACACACACACAGTGTTTTTTAAGACATAATGCTATTACACACTTAATAGACTATAGAATACTGTAAATACAAATTACATATGAACTGGGAAACCACAAAATTTAAATGCCACTCACTTTGTTTCGATATTCATACTTGTTTATTGCATGGTCTGGAACTGAACTGGCAGTATTTCCAAGATATGCTTGTATTGGGTGGGGTGGGGGGGGGGGACAACATAGATCTATTACCTTTTACTTAAACACACTGGCATAGATATTTTGTGGTATAATTCTGAAAACTTTACTTCTGACTAAACACAGAAATGTAAAAAAAATACAGCAAAATATAAATAATTACTAAGCCACTGACCTTATTATATAGCACTGTAGAAAATAAGGACACAAAGAAAATTCCAAAACATGGGAACTGAAAGCAGGCAGCTGATGGACAAACGGTGGGAAGACATAAAGATTTTGAGGGTCACTTCATATCCTTTTTCTTTTCTTTTCTTTTCTTTGAAGGAATATTTCCTAGAATGAGAGAAAAATCATGAAAAGCAAAATATTTCTGCATTTATTATTTAGAAGATTAAATGAACTGTTTAGTTACAAGCATTGATGATTATGATTTATCCATTTTGAGGAAACATTTATTGAGTAAGGATATGTAGAAATGGCTTCCCAGGTGGCACTAGTAGTAAAGAACGTGTCTGCCAGTGAAAGAGGCGTCAGAGACATGGGTTCAGTCCCTGGGTTGGCAAGATCCCCTGGAGAAGGGCATGGCAACCCTCTCCAGTATTCTTGCCTCGAGAATCCCATGGACAGCACCTGGCAGCCTACAGTCTATGGGGTCGTACAGAGTCAGACACGACTGAAGCGACTTAGCACACACGTATACATATGTAGAAAGAGGCCCTAAAAGGGGCTCAACAAAGCCAATCAAGACGTAAGTGGATGAAGACCTAAGTGAACAAATACAAAATTCAAACCTTATGTTTCATTTCTTGACCTTGGTGGTAGTTACATGGGTGCTTCCGCTTGGTAAACATCCATCTAACTCTATATTGGTGTCAAAATTTGTGTGCTTTCCTATATGTGTTACAATTCAATTAAAATTTTTCTCTTAAAAAAAAAACAAACACTTCACCACAGCTCTGCTCTGTCTTTCTGAGGTGCATTTCAGTGACCCCTGCGCTCAGTTCCCAGCACGTTTCCTCCATACCCCAGCTCTGGGCCTCGCCAGGCACCACAGCCCGTCTTCTGGGCTCAGTGACTGGTGGGCATGTGTTTCAAGCAGGGCCATGGGTGCCCTTCCTAGGCGGCTCTCTGCAAGTTAGGGGACTGTTTTAAAATATGGAGATAGGGTTGGTATATTTTAATATTTCCCTAGATTTTAAAAATTTGTTCAGTTTTTTAAGGATTGATCTATGTAAAGATTTAACCAGTCTGAGTCAGAACGTTATTCCTCACTTCCTCAATCCCTCCTTTTCTTAGTCCTCTGTGGGATGGAAAGGAAAGCCTTTCATATCCTTACATTATCAGCGCCTTTTCTTGGTTAAAACGTTAGGTTATTTAACCTGAGAAAAAGGGAAAAGGTCCTCCACGATACCTTTTACTTTATGGGATCCATGTGACACAGGAAACTTGGACCTATACAATGCAAAAAAAGGGCAAGACTAAAAAGAGAAAAAAAATTTTCTACTCCTCCAATATCAAGCACTCAAATAACAAACACGATTAGCTGTATGTCATCTGTGTTTGTAGGATCATTTGCCTTAGGCAAAATGAAATTAAATAATAGGTCTGAGCCAATTCTGAAGACTTAGTCCCTCCAACCCAGGCTTTAACCTTTACTGAAGCTTTCATTTCTAACCTTTTAATCCTCTTCACAATGTGCTGACGGTCATCCTGGGAATGATTTATACAAGGAGCCCACTGGTCAGGACCATTCAGCCATGGCACTGCCTTCAGGCCTGGAAACGAACTAATTCATCTATGTTGCTCTTTTGTGTTTTTCTGGATCCTCTTTATATGATCCATACCACATTTAACAATATATGTATCAACCAACACAAAACTGTAAAGCAATTATATTCCAATTAATTTTTTATATATGTTTACTGATATATATATATATATATATAACACATTATTTACTCAGTTCTAATTGCTACGAGCCAGAGGGCTTAAAGGAGAATAAGAATATAATAGACACAGTGCTACATGTGTCTAATTTTAGTTATCTCAATTGCATTTAATATTATTTCCTCTACACTTAAGCACCCTATCTGATACTGGAAAAAAATTTTTCATACATTTCTTAATCTTCATTCATATTTCCCTTGTTGTGGTACCTTGAATAAATCATGCAATATTTGTTGATATATTGTGTATTTGCTAGTTCCCGGGAAAAAACATTACATCATCTCTGTGAAAAAGAACTGGTTTATTTACATATTTAAACACCAGAACCAGCTGGTACATGTATATAAAAGCATATTAATAATTTGAAATTACTAAAAAACAAGAATTGGATTGATTTATATATAGGCCTCTACATTAAACATGGAATCCTATAACCAAATATATGAGTGATTTCATTTCTGGTTTTTCTATACGTTATACTTTTATAGTATCTGTATGTGAACCCTCCATGGATAAGGGTCCAAAGTAATTGTGTGTAATATAAATGCTCTCCCCTGCCAAATCATTAGGAATGCATGCCATAAACAATTTCAAAGAGCATCAGAAATTATTCCATTCACATAAAACTTAAAACTTCTAAATATAAAAGGTCATCATAAAAATAAAAAGACAATGATTGCAAATTTATGACATAAAAATTTGCTCTTGCTCATAAGATGTGTATAAGAGACAGGTATGTGAACCCTCCATGGATAAGGGTCCAAAGTAATTGTGTGTAATATAAATGCTCTCCCCTGCCAAATCATTAGGAATGCATGCCATAAACAATTTCAAAGAGCATCAGAAATTATTCCATTCACATAAAACTTAAAACTTCTAAATATAAAAGGTCATCATAAAAATAAAAAGACAATGATTGCAAATTTATGACATAAAAATTTGCTCTTGCTCATGTGTAAAGAATTCTTTTAAACCCATAAGGAAAATACAAACAAAATAGGTATAGGCCATAAACTAGCAATTCACAACAAAAGATGAAAAATATAAATGACCAATAAATGTGTGGAAAATATTCAGCTTCATTAGTGGTTGCAGCATTACCACATAACACAGTAGGATGCATTTTTCATGTAACATCAATAAAATCAAGATTTTTTTTTATTAACTAACTATCCATGATATGTAGGGGGCTTCCCTCATGGCTCAGATGGTACAGAATTTGCCTGCAATGCAGGAGACCCGGATTTGATCCTTGGGTTGGGAAGATCTCCTGGAGAAGGAAATGGCAGCCCACATTCTTGCCTGGAGAATCCCATGGACAGAGGAACCTGGCAGGCTACAGTCCATGGAGTCCAAAGAGTCAGACACAACTGAGTGACTAACATATTATGATATCTAGGATGCTGGGAAATGAGCACTCCTATATACTGTTAATATAAGTAAAATGCTGGAAACAGGAAAGAAATTTGACCATGTGCATTGAATTCATACCTTTGATCAAAAGATGCAGCTTCTAAGAATCTCTTCTAAACTATCGTAGATTAATTCAAGGATGTATGTACAGATAGAGATCACAGTAATGTACACAGTTGTGAAAACTAAAAACAACCTCAATGTCCAACAATCACAAATAAAGAAAACTCAGGCTAAGAAAGTATTTAAACAACATTTCCAAACTCACAGGAAATAAAGTGCAGGGCTGAACTCAAATGCAGGTCTGTCTGCCTCCAGCTCCCCACCCTTAAAGTCCCTCAAGCTTGTTGTTTCCCTGAAACTTTCTTGAGGTGTCTCTCAGATTCTGGCATTTCTATTTTTTCTGAGCTCAGGATTAGATAGTGATTTCCTGTCTCTCCTGTGGCCCAGCCTCAGTGCTCTGGGGTCTAAGTAAGATTTCTTGGGGTGGGTGTCTGAACAACAAAACATGATCTTTGACCCCCTCTGTCATGTTGGGTTGAGTCCCATCCTGCACCAGTATGAGATGCAGAGGGAATCTCTCTCTCCTCAGACCATGCAGCCCAGTGCTGGCAGGCTGGCTGGAGACACCCTAACCCAGCACTGTGTTATCAAGATGGCACACCTCAGAACAGTTACTGCTTTTAGATTACGCTCACCACTCCCCTGCCCTAGGAACCAAGAGCCCCTGCCAGCCTGCCCTGTCCCTCTTTTCTCTTTTATTTACAACAGTATTTTCTCACTGCAGAAGCAGTACTTCTAAAAGCCTCTACTTCTAAAAGCCTCTAGCTCCTTTGCCAAACACTCTGACAAGGAAAGACGGCGGCTAAGGTGCTTCTCACAGTCAAGAACACACAGGCAGAACTGTCATCTCTAAGCTGGATTTCTGGGTTCCTCAATACCTGAATCAGCTGTTGTAACCGAGAATGCCAAATGTCTTACTTTCCCTGCCCTGATTTAAATGCCAGCTAAATTTAATTACCCCAAGCCAGTGATTTTCAAAGATGGCAAGATCACCTGAAACTTGTTAGATATGCAGATTCTTGGGCCCTACTCAGAACCCTCTGGGTCCTGTGCAGGGAGTGAGTACAGGAGGGTGGGGTGCCTAAATACAAGTGGTCACAGACCCTCCAGCGGATTCTGATTCCCTCAGGTCAGAACCATTGCTCTAAGCTTCCACCCCTTCCATTCCTCGCACTGTTGGACAACAACTTTAATCACACCTTCTATGTGGCTCCACTGTGTTGTTATATTACGTTATGATATTTAGTTGTGAGTCTGTACCCCCTGCCCCCGCCATTGTGAACTCCTTAAATAATAGAGCCTAGTGTTTTAGGCATTCATATTTCTAGGGCAAGCACAGCACCTGGCACTTACTAAATGTGTGTTAAATAAATATTGAATAAGTTGAGGCATTAAGAAAAGGGCTCTCAAAAAAAAAAAAAAAAAAAGAAAGAAAGAAAGAAAAGAAAAGAAAAGGGCTCTCCTGGTGGCTCAGACAGTAAAGAACATGCCTGCAATGTGGGAGACCTGGGTTTGATCCCTTGGTTGGGAAGATACCCTGGAGAAGGGAATGGCTACCCACCCCAGTATTCTTGCCTGGGAAATTCCATGGACAGAGGAAGCTGGTGGGCTAGTTTGTGGGGTCGCATAGAGTCAGACATGACCAAGTAACTAACACTCCACTTGTAATAGACAAGAGAAAGTCTGTAACCCGCAGGCGTTAGTGGGAGAAGACTATCCATCCACACAGTGCACGACCACCTGCAGTCATAGTCTCAGGTTTCCAAAAGCTGCTGCTCTATCATCTTGCATAGATCTCACTCTATTTCTTACTGCTTCTGAATTTTTAGCGACAGTTCCCTTATGCACAACACCTTGACCTGCAGTTAGTTCCAGTTCTGTCATCTTGATCACATCTTTCAGAGAGCTTTTTTTTTGTCCTGTTGGAAATCTAAGACATTGTTGAACGTGAAAGTGAAGTGAAAGTGTTTAGTCATTCAATGTCTCCAACTCTTTGCAACCCCATGGACTGCATGCAGCTCACCAGGCTCCTCTGTCCGTGGAATTCTCAGGCAAGAATACTGGAGTGGGTTGCCACTCCCTTCTTCAGGGGATCTTCCCCACACAAGGATCAAACCTGGGTCTCCTGCATTGTAGGCAGATTCTTTACCGTTGGAGGTTAGCTAGCATTTATTAAGTTCATACTACTCATTTATTTAAGAAATATGTATTGTGTGTCTACTACATGACAAGCATTGTTCCAGGAACACTATGAAATAGAGACAAAACCCTCTGCTCTGTGTCTGGCTCTGAGCTGGGTGTTTCCTACATATATCTTGTTAAATCCTACGTTGTGGAAATTAACTTGTGAAGTGTCATGATGCACTTTAGCTCAATGGGGGGAAATGTCTAAGTTACATTCATCTCTTTTAACTCAATTTTGAATGGCAAAAGGGGCCATCATATTATCACTAATTATGCCATATCCCTTTATAGATTATAAAATTTACCTAATTCCTTTCCTGGCTCTCAACTCTTCATTATCTAGCATGGAGTAGGCACTCATGAAAACTGCACCCTAATGGAGTTCACCCAGCTCTCCCTGTTTATCGAGTGAGGTGACTAATAGTATTCTGCGCCCAGGCAGCAACCTGAATAAGACTGCTAAAGGTCCTGGGTGCCTGGGTTCTTGCAACTCTTGTTATTGTTAAAATGACAACCACATGGCACAAGATTTCAAGACTTCAATTTGATTTCTAATCCCTGTTTAATCTGGGAACTACTGAAGAGTGATGATGAAATTTTAAATCTTAAAGTTTTCCTATTTAAATAGTATTTTAAAAAACACACAGTAAGATATTGTTTTCCTGTGGTAAAAAAAAATAACCTAAAATTTACCATCTAAACCATCTGAAAGTATTCAGTTCAGTAGGGTTGAGAAAAGGTTGTGAGATAGATCTCCAGGACTTTATCATCTTGCAAATCTGAAACTCTTGTACCCATTAAGCAACTCCCCTCAACCTCCCTCCCCGGAATATTCTTACAGGGCTTTTGGATACAAAGTTTATAGAGTTTGACCCTTTTTTCTTGTACAGGTCTCTAAAAGCCCAAGGAGAAAATAGCGAAGGCAAAACACTTTTATGTTTCTCTGTGAGTTATCTTACTCATCTGTATAAATCCGTGGCTCTCGGAGAGCCCCGAGTGCCTTCAGGTCTTTAATAGATAACTCCGCCTTTAGTCATGCCAGGAAGTTGAAGTCTTTTGCCTGTTTGTGAGTTTTGGAAGAACATCTAGAAACAGGTTCTAGGAGACAAAAGAGCCTTGCAGCTGTGGGCTCATCCACTGCCTCCCAGTGCTGGCGTTCTCACCCTCACACTGCAAACAAAAGCACGTGGCTTGCACTTAAATAGTTCCAGTGGCAGAAATCTCACACCTGAGGCCAGTGCTCCTTCCTTGCCCTTCCTTTACGGTTGCTATAGATTCTGAGAAAATGTCACCAAACTGCTCTCCCACGTGCCTGAAAGTATTTGGAATTACCTGTCTGGTCTGCTTCTGTGTCTTAACTGCTTCCGGCTTGCTTTCTTTTCTCCTAGATGCTATCAGGAAATACTGAATTTAGGAAATAGTAAAAGAAAACATTTCCAATGAGCAGAATATTAATATGTGACAACTGAGCTTTCCCTATTGGTAGGGTTCATTCATGCATTCGACAGACAGCAATACAAATAGCAGCTTGATGCGGGATAGAACCTAAGAGCTGGGAGACCTCCCAGTGGGACGCCTTTCTTCGGCTTGGGTGTTTTCTCATTTATCATCTTGTTGAATTTGGGCTGCACTGGGTCTTCAGTGCTGCACGCAGGCTTTCTCCAGTTGAGGCGAGAGGGGGCTTGTTCTCAGCTGCAGCGCTTGCTCAGGCGCCTCGTCGCAGTGGCTTCTCCTGCTGCTGAGGGCCAGCTCTCGGGCTCTCGGGCTTCCGCAAGTGCAGCTCGCGGGCTCTAGAGTGCAGGCTCAGCAGCTGCAGCCCACTGGCTGGTTGCCCTGCAGCATGTGGAATCTCCCCAGAGCAGGGATCGAACCTGTGTCCCCAGCACTGTCAGGTGAATTCTCAACCACTGAACCACCAGGGAAGTCCTGGCTTGGTTTCTTGTCTTCTCAAAATCTCCAATGTCATCTTTCCTCCCATTCTTAGTCCATATGATTCAGGTAAAGTTGCCCCACAACTGCCTTTACAGGCAAGGATGCCATTCCCGCCATGATACAGATGGAGGCCACTGCATTACCCCTCATCCCTGGCTAATGCTTCGGGAATTGCCTCTTGCGAGACCTGGGTGTCCACAGCAAGACCCAATAATAGGTGTCACAATGTAAATTTTAAATACAGGATCATGGTCAAAGAGAACTGAAGTGAACAGGGTGCAATGAAGGTCACTGGCTCCATCTGACTGGAAGGATAGCTGGGAAATTAGATATACTAAGTAGTATAAAAATAAAGTGAGATTTTATTAAGAAACTACTAATAGATAAAGAAAATATAAAGGTAGACCTAACCCAGAAAACATCTGTAAAGAATTAAGAATCAAATAGATGTCATATATATGTACATCTGAAATGTACTGAAACTATTTTTTCACACAAGAATGTAACATGCTATTTCCATATTGAGTCCCATGTGTGTGTTTTGTCTTTTTTTTTTTGCAATGTTGCTACAGTAATAACTTCTATACAGACAGCTGATGTATCTATCGTCTATTTCAAAAAACATTTGCGGACATTTCAAAGTGAACGGTGCCTCTGAGTTGAAGATTAACTTGTTTAGAAGACTTTGTGCTGCCAAAAATACCAAACGATAACCAAAAAAAAAATTAAATAAATAAATAAGTAGCTCCAACTTTGCTGATCTTTACGATAAGCTAATCTTCTCATGGCTATCTACTTTTGAAGCTCCATTAACTCTACCCTGCACAGGCTACTAGGGAAGTAGCTTTCCAGTTTTTTGACCCTGACACGCATACAAAATACTTTATATGGAAGTTTAGAATAGGCATTTACATGTATACATATAACAGAGAAAAAGTGTTACGAAATATTGCTTTCCTTTACTATTTGCAAGTCACTAATATTTTCTATTCCATTCCCTTCTACTTCATCCTATTCTATTCCCTCTGTTTTGTTCTATCCTGTTTCACTTTAAAATGTCATTTGGAGGCTTCCTTGGTGGCTCAGTGGATGAGAATCTGCCTGCCGACGCAGGAAACACAGGTTCAATCCCTGATCCAGAAAGATCCCACATGTGCTGAAACTACTGAAGTCTGAGTGCCTGAAATCCGGTGCTCCACCAGAGAAGCCACCGCACTGAGAAGCCCAAGCATCACAGCTAGAGAGCAGCCCCCGTTAACCAGAGCAGAGAAAAGCCCCGTGCAGCACGGAATACCCAGCACAGCCGAAAATATAAATAAATAAAAATTATTGTTTAATGTCATTTTTGACTCACAAAGTTGATTTCACAACTTACTAGTTGATCTTAATGAACAGTTTGAAAAATACTGCCCTAGTCTATAGTGCAGCAAAGGATGGAAGCCAGAAAGGTTTTTCTCTCTGGACCCGGCTCAAGAACTTTGCCAATCTATTTCAGGTTATTTCCATACTTCTTTTCATTCATTCACTTATTCCCTCATTTCACTTATCAGAGGAATAGCTATGAAGTCCCTACCATGAGTTGGGCACTTGAGTCCATTATTAGGAAAACAGTGATGGGCGGGCTAGATTCCAGAGCTCACAGAACTAACCAATTCTAAGGAAACTCGAGTCAGAGGAGATCTAAACCCCAAGGGAGGTGCAGTGGTGGCGTGAGGAGGGAGGTCAAATGTGCCCTGGCATCACGGCCCTGGGGGAATCACTTGCTCCACAGTTTCTTGGTGGTGACAGGAATGCAATTTTCACAAGGAAGCCGCTGTATTTGGTTCTGCCGATAGAGGAGGAATGAACACAGTCTCTTCACTGCTGCTAACCTGAAAATTTCGGGTGGGGAACACAAACGACTACGATAGCGCAACAGACTCACATAACCATTTTGAGTTGTAGAGGGTTAAGGGAGAGTTAAACACAGAGACAACGGAGGCTGTAAGGAGGAGGAAATGGCAGAAGATGAGGGCAAACACTGGGGAGGGAGCCTGGCTGTGGGCAAATAGTTTTCCAGAATAGGAAGAGATTCGAGTATTTTTATCAGGCTGAGGGAAAGGAACCAGTGGAGAGGTCAAGATAGGTCATGATTAATTAATACAGTAAGGCGTTGGTGGATGTGGGGATGAGGTGAGGAAGTGAAAGGTTCCATCTGGGAAAGAGTGACTAGCCTGCTGACCATTTTATGGATGAATCAAAGCATAGCAGTCAAAGTCTGCAATATTATTAAATTGATTACAAAGAGTAAAAAAATATCATTTGATATGGTGGGCATTTTTTTTATTAGCTACCTTTTCTCTTTTTCTTGAATGACATAGAAATAGCAAGTTGTCCTGAAATTACTTCTTCAGTTCTAAGTCCTGTCTCATCCCTTTATTTCACTGATTTTTTTCCCCCCTTTGGGCCTGCAAAAATGACATCATCTTTCACGTGTGGCCCTTTATTTTTAAACTTGTACTTGAAGAATAATATATACATAGAAATGTACAGGAAACAAAAGTGTACAGCTTGATGAATTGTTCACAAAATGAGTACATCTGTGTGCAGCATGTAGCCCTTTGAAGAAACAACATTACCAGCACCCCAGAAGATTGACATCTCCAGACCCCCACCAGTTATTCTCTCTCCATCCAGGTAACCACTACCCTGACTTTCAACAAGGGGTACACTTTTTTGAAAAGTCTTTATTGAATTTGTTACAATACTGCTTCTGTTGTTTATGTTTTGGTCTTTTTAGCTCCCCGATGGGGATCCAACCTGCACCACCACCGCCCCCGCCCGCCC
>SJYC01024076.1:0-43068 GCA_006408675.1 Madoqua kirkii | reverse complement strand
AGAAGATGTCACAGGAGAGAACATAAGGTTAATGTGTGTCACAGAAACCAAGCCAGTGAAGTATTTTCAGAAAGACGGAGCTGGGTCAGATACTGCAGAGAGGTTCTATAAGAATAAAACAGAGAAGTTGGATTTGGCAACTAGCAGGTCATTGGTGGGCAAGGATAAGAATCTTTTTACTTTTGGAGGGGAGGCCCCCGGCACCACATGGCATGTGGGTTCCTATTTCCCCAACCAGGGATTGTACCCATGCCCCTGCATTGGAACCACAGAATCTTAACCAGTAGACTGCCGGTTAAGTCCCACAGGGTACACGTTTAGACAAGAAAATAACCTAAGCTCTCTAACAGATAAATAAATCCATGTGCACCAAGGTATTTCTTTAAACGTTGTCCAAACAGGGACAGTATTTCCAATCTGTTCTTAGTTGTTTATTCAAATGTTTCCCTCACTCCTATATTGTTTGCCTAGTTGGAGTAAAAGTGAAGAGTGGACCAATCAGAAGGCTTTTTCCTGGAAGACTCCCCTTAGAAACAAACATTTTGAAATGAAATGGGAGATAGAATGGAAACCAAATGGGAACCACCTTTGATATAATAAGGGACGGCGGAGCCTGGTGGGCTGCCGTCTATGGGGTCGCACAGAGTCGGACATGACTGAAATGACGCAGCAGCAGTAGCAATCTGTATCTGGCTATTGTGTACATCTGCACTTTGGTGTCTTTTTCTAAAGCCCAGGATATATTTTCATATTACTTCCGAAACAAAATTCTAAAAACTACAGAAAAGTCAAAACAATCCACAGTTACTACCCAGAGAGACCACTGTTTATAACAGTGAAGTACAGGAAACATCTTAATGTTCATAAGCAGTAACAGTTCAATGTCCATCACTTTGTAAGTGAAAAAAGTCTCAGAACTATTTGCATAAAGCTATTTCACTCATGTTAAAAATGCATAGATGAAAAAAATTGGGGACATTTATTTTTTAATCCCAAACAGCCTTCTTTGATCTCACATAGACACGATTTAAGTGTTTTTTTCAGAGTGATTAAGAACACTTTAATACTTTGAGAGACAATGCTATTTGAGAACAATGACAAAGGCTTATTTTTCATTTATTTAATGCATATGTATTGGTAAATAATACTTTGGAAGCCAACACTCAAATGTCCTGTGGAAACATTAGGTATTTAGATATTACATATAAAATATATTAGGCATTAATTCATAAGTCTTGGCATGTCATTCTCTTTTGTCATTAAAGTGTCACTAAGCCAAGTATGACTTATTCAGATATATTATATGAGAAGTTAACCTGGAGATGCAAGTACCAGTGACGAGAAGGAAGTGAAAAAGAGGGAAGAGACAAGGGGAAGGTCAAGAATGAGATGACATTTTCTTTTCACATATGTAATACTATCTACCTGTATTACTGCATTTACGCATATAATTGTAATTATTTACTTCAGGTCTCTTCCAATAGATTACACACTCTTTAAAGGTAAGGATAATGCCATACTCCCTAGCTTCTAGGATACTGCTCAGCACTATAGCTGAGCCAATATTTACATAATGGTACCTAGACACCAATAGTAGTAACTAAATATTTTCAAAAGCAGGTCCTTTTTTAAAGTGGACATTTCCATCTGAATGATGTACTTAGCAATTGTGGAAGATCTTCTTTTCCAAAGATGACCACCATGATATATTCCATCCCTTACACTCCTTGTTTGGTGAGAAGGTGACACTCCTCCCATCAAATAGTGTAGCCAGTGTCCCTACCTCTCAAACCCTGGTCAACCTCTGTGATGGCCTCAATATAGTGGAAAGTGTGCCATATGATTTCCAAAGGTAGGTCAGAAAATGCCTTGGACTTCTGCCTTGTCCTCTTGGGACACTTGCTCTTGGAAGCTGGCCATTGTGTAAGGAAGCCAATCTGGCTCACGGAGAGGCCACATGCAGGTGTTCCAGCCAACAGCCCGAGCTGAAGTCCCAGTATCAGCCAGCATCAACTGCTAGACGTGGGAGTGAATCTCTGGATGACGCTCCTCGCCCTGGGCTGTTGTCATCAACTGATGCTGCGAAGAGAAGGAAAAGGGTATCTACCCTGTGCCCTATCCAAATTGTAGATTCAGGAGCAAAATAATTGTTTTAAGCCTCCTATACAGACCTATGCACTTCCCAGGTGGTGCAGTGGTAAAGAATTCACCTGCCAATGCAGGAGACACATGAGATGCAGGTTCAATCCCTGGGTCAGGAAGATGCCCTACAGAAAGAAATGGCAGCCCACTCCAGTATTCTTGCCTGGAGAATCCCATGGACAGAGGAGCCTGGCAGGCTACAGTCTACGGGGTCACAAAGAATCGGACACCACTGAACACGTAGTACATCCTGTACTTCCCTCTACTAATAGGTAGCTTGCTATGCAGGAATAAATAAACAGAACAGATACCACTAGTTCACACACCAATGGAAATGGAGGGAAGGCTCAGGCCTTCAGAACCCTCTCCCTCTCTTCTATTTCCTGTTCTTAATCGAGGTATATGGAGGAGCATCATGGAAATGGAAGTAGGATTAGAAACAGCAGGATGAGCCCAAACTAGGACAAACAGTCCCTGGAAAATTAATTGGAGCCCATTAAATTTCAAACAGAAACTCTCAAAATGCATTTGTGATGCCTGGATTTTTTTCCTAAGGGAGGAGGCAGAAAGCAATATTTTCAGTGATTACCAAATGATTGTGACAACCTCTTCTAATGTCTTATTAATATGTTAAGACACATGTTATAGGTATGGGAAGTTTAATTATCTAATGCTGGTATTTTGTGGTCTTGTAATGAAGGACCTGTTAACTTGCTGTGGGACGATTTGCCTAAACTAACTGAATAATCAGTGTGGACAGAATATGGTTACTGACCTCATCAATGCCTTTGACACAGTAAACCATATTGTGCTGAAAAAATTACACAGGAGTGAAATGTGCGACACAAGCACATTTAACTGAGTTAACTGGCTGGTTCACAGACATAGGCTGCTTTCTTTCCTGAGAAATTACGTGTGACAGTTAAATTAACCTTAAGGGACTTGGAGGCTGGCAGAGATTTGCATATTTTTTTCTATTCTTTATTTATGAACTGCCAAGTTCTTTCGAGAGTACAACAGTGCACTTTTATATTAACAATGAAATACATTATTTGGGAGGAAGCACTGAAAAATGAGATTGAAGAAACCAACGTGGGTCTTATCAATCATTTCAATCTATAAAAATACTGCAGCATTTAACCTTGGGTAGAATTGCTTTGGCGTTTCAGTGAAGATAAAATGTAAGCTATTTTTTTTTAATTAAGAACAAAAGGCCTAAATTAGATCCTAATTTTCCTTTTATTCCCATTTAAATCAAACTACCTATTTTTGACTTTGAAAATGGCAGCTGTCAAGTTCACAAGTAGTCTGACTTTGGCCAACAGGGGTATACTTCTTTAGTTCTCCAATTGAACAAACGTGAGCCTTTCTACTTACTCCTGGAAGTGGGATGCCCACCCTGATAAAGTTGGAAGAATTGGACACTGAGTCCCTCTGCTCCTCCCTTTAATGTTTCCTTCCTCTTTTCTGTATTCAACTCTAAGTGCAAGCTAATTTAAACAAAGTACAAATCTGAATCCTAATCACATTTTTTTAAAGAATGTCAAGAATACTGTATTATGCAGAGCTTGACCCTGGGTCGGGAAGATCTCCTGGAGAAGGAAATGGCACCCCACTCCAGTACTCTTGCCTAGAAAATCCCATGGATGGAGGAGCCTGACAGGCTACAGTCCATGGGGTCATAAACAGTTGGACATGACTGAGCAACTTCACTTTCATTTCACTTACATATTATGATTATAAGAAACATTTAGCAACTAGGGAGATCTTATTATATAGAACAGTAATTTTGATTACAACTATGCAAGGAAGTTGATAGGAAAAAGGAGGAAACATTTTAAAATGCTAATGATAGCATTATGATAGTATAATAATTTTTCTTATTTTTCTCTACATTCTGTAAGGGTGATTTTATATATATATTATATATAATGTATGATGATTATAATATAATGATTATTATTTATTTTATTAATAATAAAATATATAATATGATAGATATTTAATAATAAATAATTGTATGTAAGTATATATTTATAACCCACTCCAGTGTTCTTGTCTGGAGAATCTCAGGGACAAGGGAGCCTGGTGGACTGCTGTCGATGGGGTCGCACAGAGTCGGACACAACTAAAGCGACTTAGCAGCAGCATATATATTATATATTATTTATATATTATATATAACATTAATAATATTATTTATTTATATACTGTATATTTAGTATATATTACAAAATAACAAATAAAATATTATATAATAAAATAATAAAATTAATAGATTTATTATTTATTTAGTATTAAATATTATGATAAATATAATGCATATAATATTTTTCTTATTTTCTCTACATTCTGTAAAGGTGATTGATTGTATATATATTATATATTTTTATGTAATATATACATATATGAAATATAATTGCTAAGTTAACTGTACCTGTTAATTAAATTGGAAGAAAAGTTAAGAGGGGGAAAAACCAATTGGTAAGTACTTAATGCTTAAATCCAGCAGGAGAGAATAGAGATTGTTTTGAGCTACACCTAAAATGAAGTGACACATAAGGATAGAGAAAGTCTTGACAGAGGTCCTTCCCATGTCGTATCACTCAGATTCAACAGGCACACACACACACCGAGACGACTTCCATTGTAACGGTGGACATAGTCCCCTTACAGATAAACTACTCCCAATCCTAATCTTCCTCAAAAAGAGTCTTTGCCTGACTTCCCCAGCTAATCCTTCCACATTTTCAACCCTTCACACAAAGTGGAGTTTTAAAAAGGCATTCTGTCTATAAGGAGGCATGAATATCTTACTTTTTCATTTAGAAAAGAGCAAATGCAGGAATTGCAAGGCTGTTTTTGAGGAAATGAGAATCAGTCTACATGAAGAGCAATGAAGATGTGATACTGTCAGAGCTAAGCTTGGTTTTGAGAAAAAAAAAAACAAACTAAGACTAGTATAGGAAAGCCAGTAAGTGGCAGAAGTGGAATTTGCAAAATAGATGTAACTGAACCACAAACTTTAGAGACAAATGTTGATACAAACAAATGTTAGGCTTTGAACAAAAATCAAATTAACCTGAAGTAGCTGGGAGAAAGGGGGTATTCTAGGTTTCCCAAGTGGTCTGGGGCTACGTATCTGCAGCCTTTCTGGCCTGCTCTTCTCTCACAACAAACTGTGAAAAATTCTTAAAGAGATGGGAATACCAGACCACCTTACCTGACTCCTGAGAAATCTGTATGCAGGTCAAGAAGCAACAGTTTTGGACAGAATTGGACATGGAACAATGGACTGGTTCCAAATTGGGAAAGGGGTATGTCAAGGCTGTATATTGTCACCCTGCTTATTTAACTTACATGCAGAATACAACATGCAAAATGCCGGGCTGGATGAAGCACAAGCTGGAATCAAGATTGCAGGGACTAGTATAGCCACTATAGAGAACAGTGTGGAGATTCCTTAAAAAACTGGAAACAGAATTGCAATCCCACTGCTGTGTACACACACAGAGGAAACCAGAACTGAAAGAGACACGTGTACTCCAATGTTCATTGCAGCACTGTTTACAATAGCCAGGACATGGAAGCAACCTAGATGTTCATCAGCAGACAAATGGATAAGAAAGTGTGGTACATATACACAATGGAGTATTACTCAGCTATTAAAAATAATGCATTTGAATCAGTTCTAATGTGGTGGATGAAACTGGAGCTGATTATACAGAATGACGTAAGTTAGAAAAACACCAATACAGTATATTAATGCATATATATAGAATTTAGAAAGATGTAATGATGACCCTGTATGCGAGACAGCAAAAGAGACACAGAAGTAAAGAACAGACTTTTGGACTCTGTGGCAGAAGGTGAGGGTGAGATGATTTGAGAGAATAGCATTGAAACATGTACATTACCATATATGAAATAGATCACCAATACGGGTTTGATGCATGAGACAGGGTGCTCAGGGCCAGAGCACTGGGATGACACTGAGGGATGGGATGAGGAGGGAGGTGGGAGGGATGGGGAACACACGTACATCCATGGCTGATTCATGTCAGTGTATGGCAAAAAAAACACTACAATACTGTAAAGTAATTAGCCTCCAATTAAA
This sequence comes from Madoqua kirkii, assembly GCA_006408675.1. Classification (NCBI taxonomy): domain Eukaryota; kingdom Metazoa; phylum Chordata; class Mammalia; order Artiodactyla; family Bovidae; genus Madoqua; species Madoqua kirkii. The sequence continues at coordinate 36,809 of SJYC01024076.1, read as the reverse complement.
GTAAATTAATTAAGAAAAAAAGATTGCAGGGAGAAATATCAATAACCTCAGATATGCAGATGACACCACCATTATGGCAGAAAGCGAAGAGAAACTAAAGAGTCTCTTAATGAAAGTAAGAGGAGAGAAGCTGGCTTAAAACTCAGCATTCATAAAACAAAGACCATGGCATCTGGTCCCATCACTTCATGGCAAACAGATGGGAAAACAATGGAAACAGTGACAAACTTTATTTTTTTGAGCTCCAAAATCACTGCAGATGGTGACTACAGCCATAAAATTAAAAGACATTTGCTTCTTAGACGAAAAGCTATGACCAACCTTGGTAGTATATTAAAAAGCAGAGACATCACTTTGCTAACAAAGGTCCATCTAGTCAAAGCTATGTTTTTTCCAGGAATCGTGTATGGATTTGAGTTGGACCATAAAGAAAGCTGAGTGCCAAAGAATTGATGCTTTTGAACTGTGGTGTTGGAAAAGACCCTTGAGAGTCTCTTGGACTGCAACTAGATCAAACCAGTAATCCTAAAGGAAATCAGTCCTGAATATTCATTGGAATGACTGATGCTGAAGCTGAAGCTCCAATACTTTGGCCACCTGATGTAAAGAACTGACTCACTGGAGAAGACCTTGATGGTGGGAAAGATTGAAGGCAGGAGGAAAAGGATCGACAGAGGATGAGATGGTTGGATGGCATCACGGACTCAATGGTCATGAGTTTGAGCAAGCTCCAGGAGTTGGTGATGGACAGGCAAGTCTGGCGTGCTGCAGTCCATGGGGTCGCAAAGAGTTGGACATGACTGAATGACTGAACTAAACTTCTCTCATAAGCATGTTATGAAACTATAATTTATACGTATACTTGGAATACAAATTCAGATTTTAGAGATTATCAAAAAGAAGTTCTTTCTCTCCTTAGGTAAATTTAATCTTGGATGATTATGGTTTTCTGGTTCAGTATACATTTGTTGAATAAGATTCTAATTACAAGTAACTAATAATAGGTTAATGCAAAATTTATATACAGTGTTGTTTTAAAATGTTCATTTTGCCTCCTACCCTGCATGAATTCAAAATAATTCCATCAAAATCATATTCATTCTCAAATATGAAAACCAGTATTCTTGAAATTCTGGATGACATCATTTAAACTCATCAGCATCATTATTTTTGGCATATATTTACTATAAAAACAAAGGACAAATCACACTATCTGTGCCTTGCTTGAAGCCATTTTTTTCTTAAAAAGTATCATTAAAAAATAGTTTTTTCTTAGCAAATCCATTTCATAGTCCTGATATGTGGTTGTACTGCTGCTGCTGCTGCTGCTGCTAAGTCGCTTCAGTCGTGTCTGACTCTGTGCGACCCCATAGATGGCAGCCCACCAGGCTCCCCCATCCCTGGGACTCTCCAGGCAAGAACACTGGAGTGGGTTGCCATTTCCTTCTCCAATGCCTGAAAGTGAAAAGTGAAAGTGAAGTCGTTCAGTCGTGTCCAACTCTTAGCGACCCCATGGACTGCAGCCCACCAGGCTCCTCCGTCCATGGGATTTTCCAGGCATGACTACTGGAGTGGGGTGCCACTGCTTTCTCCCGTGGCTGTACTAGTTCTTTGTTAATATCAACTGGGTATAACAAATTTTTTATCCATTTCTCATCCCACAGTCATTTCTCTCTGACAAAAAAGGATGGGATAGTTGTTTGCAGAATACATCTCGTTAATGCGTTTTTAAAAATTCCTCTTCTCCTTCCTTAAGGAACAGTTCTAATCAAAATTTCCTCACCTTCTATGCAACAGTCATTCTTTCCCCTTCATAAACAGCAGACGTGTTCATCCAGAGCTTCCAGTTTTTCCCCAATGGTAGTTCCAGGCTCAGGACTCTATATGTACATGTGTACATGCTAAGTTGCTTCAGTTGTGTCTCACTCTGCAACCCCATGGACGGTAGCCCGCCAGGCTCCTCTGTCCATGGGATTCTCCAGGCAAGAATACTGGAGTGGGTTGCCATGCTCTCCTCCAGGGGATCTTCCCAACCCAGGGATCAAACCTGCATCTCTTAAGTCTCTTGCATTGGCAGGAGGGTTCTTTACCGCTAGCACCACTTGGGACGCCCAGAGACGCACAGTCTACACCAATTATTTAACTAAGGACTACAGCGAATCTATTGAATGCATGTTTGTCATTCAGCTTTACACACGTTTCAAATATGAGCCAAGTATTCTGGAGATAAATTACACATGAGTCAGGTACTTGACTCACACTTACTTTCGACAGTAATCCTTCATAATGCTCTAATTTTATGATGTAATTTTAGTAGTGGAATTAACTTGGAACAACTCAAAATTATGTAATTAATTGCATTAGCTTCAATTATAATTACTGTTTAATCTCAGCCTGACACCCCAGCAGAAAGCCAGTACACACAGTGGCAGTCGTGGTGGAGGGAGGAGGCCTTTCCAGCTGCTGGTTTGTATGGACTCACTAATTATATAAACTATATTTATTTTTGCTAAAAATAAAAATTTCAGGAACTAATCAAGCGTATGCCATTTATTTGGACATAAGGGCTTAGAGAAGTCAAGGGATAGAGAAATAAGGGAAATACTTTCAGCAATTCCTAATTATGTTTCCCTCAACATTCATTTTGAAAGGGTTTAATTGAAGTAATTTTTAAAAGTTTCTGTCTGTGGTCACATAAATTTGGTTTATGCTGGATTAAAAAATTAAATAAGTTTCTTTACCATATCATTCCTTGGTCTTTAATATGTTAATATATGTTGTGAATCTCCAAGATGTGATAAGTAAAGTGTTTCTCAAACTGTTTTAAAAAGAGAACACCCTCTCCTTTAAACAACTTCAGTGAAGTATAATTTACATGCCATGAAGTTCACTTGTTTCAGTGTACAACTAAATGATTTTTAGCGAATTTACAGAGTTGTACCACCATCACTAAAATCTAAGTTTTGAACATTTTCACCACCTCAAAAACATCCCTTCTTCCCACATTTGCTATTACTCTGAATTCCCACCTCCAGTTCTAAGCAGCCACTAATCTACCTTCTGTCTATAGATTTGCCTCTTCTGGAAGTTTTATATAAATGGAACCATACAATATTTGGTTTTGGTGTCTAGTTTCACTAAGCATGGCTTTGAGGCTGATTTACTCTGTAGCATGTATCAGGACTTCATTTCCTTTTACTGACAAACAGTATTCCAAATAGATATACCATGTTTTTTTAATCCACTCATGAGTGTATGGAAATTTGGATTGTTTCCAGTTTGGAGATATTGCGAATAATGCTATGGGATATTGTGAATAAAGCATAAACATAGTCTATGTTTTAACAACTTTTTGTATTTCTCTTGGGTATATATTTCGGATTGAAGTTGTAAATCATACGATGAATTTACATTTAACTTTTTAAGAAACTTCCAAACTGTTTTTCCAAAATGGCTGCACTATTTTTTTTGCATTTCTATCAGCAGTGTATGAGAGTTTTAATTTCCCTACACCTTCATCAGCTAGTCATCCTAATGGGTTGTGTACTTTTATTTAACGGTGGTTTTGATTTGCATTCCCTGATGGCTAATAATGTTGAGCATCCTTTTATGTGTTTATTGGTCATTCATATGTATCTTTGTTCTATTCAAATTTTTTGCCTATTTGAAAATTGGGTCATTTTCTTGCACCGCAAGAGTTCCTTGGTATTCTGAATATGATTTGCAAATGTTTTTCCCCTCTTTTCATTTTCTTTTGGTGTCTTTTTAAGCACATATATTTTAAATTTTGCTGGAGTTCAGCTTATCAACTTTTTTCTTTTACTGCTTGTGATTTTTGTTTTTAATTTCTAAGAAAGTCACGAAGATCTACTCCTATGTTTTCTTTTAAAAAAGTTTTGTAATTTAGCTCTAACATTTAGATGGAGTTTGAATAGGGTGGGATACTTCATTTGAATATATCTTTTTGCACATGGATATCCAATTGTCCCAGTACCATTTGTTGAAAAGACTACCCTTTTCCTATTGAATTCCCTTGACACCTTTGTTGAAAAGCAATTGAGCATAAATGTAAGAGTCTTTAATATGTTAATGTATGTTGTGAATCTCCAACAGGGAGGATACAGAATGTTTCCCAAAATGTTTTTAACAAGGAATTCTACCTCCTCCCCCCTCCCCTCTTTTTCAAACACAGGCTTTCACATCAGTTTTCACTGCTGTCCACAGCACGGACTTTGGGGAGTGCTTCTCTAAAGTGCTCAGGGCTCTAACTTTTACTTGCAACTAACCTTGTTGCTTGTTTTTAGAGGCTGGCAGCCCGAGGCTGCAAAACCAAAGACATAATTTCTAGCAATATACTTACAGTAAATACTTAAGACAACTCACTATGCAGACATGTATGTAAAGGCTGTTGGAAATATCTGGTATTGAATTAGACTGATGTTTTACACATAGAAACAAAATGAGTTTTCTCACAGGCATAATGGATGAACTTTGGAAGTAGGGAGAATTTTGCAATTGTGTTTCACATTTTTAGGGCAATGCAGCTTACCTGATCATGACATCTGACAGGAATAAACATCAGTAAAAAGTTGTCATTGTAAAGAAGATCTATTTACATACACTTTATCATATATACACATACACACCTATAGACATATATCTGTTGGAAATGTACTTTTTTCTTTTTTAAAACTAGTAGATTTTGTCCTAACGCTTTTACTTAATGAAGTATAAGGCACAATGTTGGATAACTGCTTAAATGACCTTGTTAGAATGACAATAGTATCACTTTAGCATTGTATTATTCAAACACACACGCAAGTACAAAAATTGAAAAGTACAATTAAAATTAGTGTCTTTATCATCCTGTATTTCTCTGCAGAACAAGAGAAAAAACATAAAAGTCAAGGATGAGGGGAGAAAAATTAACAAAACACTTTCATGGGGAGAATGTGTCATCATAAATGTAGAAAAGCAGACCCAAGGCGCTCTGTCAATGCTCTAACCACAAAACCTGGTGGATGTCACTGACGTCAAACTACTCCAGTGAATGCCTGAGGTTCTAGAAACCCACGAGGTAAGGCAGTATAAACCAAACGTGTAGGCGTTCCGCCAGCAGAGGCTGGTGCATTCAGTACCCTAACCGATATGTTGATTTCTCTCACCAAGACTCTTCCTGAAAGTTAGTGATTTAAGGTTCTTTTTAAAAGCCTCATTTTGTGTTCTGAAGATTTAAAATGGCATTATCTCGCCTTGTATAAAAGAATCATTGCACACCTAAGTTTCCAAATACATAATAATATTTTTCTTTTGAACATTCTATTATGCCAAACAAAATTTATAGCAGAAAAATATATTTTCTTGTAAAACTGTAGGCATATTTCGGTCAGGATTCAGAAATGTAAAGCCTTGCCTCCTTCTCTGTCAGGGTTTGTATTCTATCTAGTTTTGAGCCTTAATAGCCCTTATCCATTTCTAGTCTCCCTACACTTTAACTTAAAAGTTCATTTTAGTTTAAATCTCAAAACTTTTTCAGATTGGATTTTAGTAATTAGCTAACTTAGGACAATTTACTTGTATTTTATTTTTTTCATTTATTACTGAAACCACGCCCGATGCTTGCTCGGCATTTTACACTTTTCTTCCCCCAAGTATACTTGGAAATATCCAAGCTCCTTCCCTCTAAAGTGCCACTTACAGATTTTGTATTTATCTGTTTTTGGCTTGTGTGTGTTCTCATTCTTTCTCCTCTTTTAGGTTATGTTAGGCTTACCTACGCGACCCAGCCGTCGAGGGAGAGGCGCTCAGCGTGGACGGTACCAAGTTGAACAGCTTTTACAAGTCTGCCCTCTGTGACCTTGTAACCTCGGGCGGGCGGTGGGCGGGTGTTGATGACGCCACGGCCCAGATGCTCGGCCTGCGAGATGGTTGAACAGTGACCTCCTACGAGTCCCGCGGGTGTGTGTGGGTGGAGCAGAGAGGGAGGGAGGATTTCACACAGTTGTGGGGCATCCGTGTTTCTGCCCACGGGGGAAATCTCGTTTTAGCCTGGCCCCCATTTCTGCTCCGGGAGGAAATAAAACTCCCTCCCATGTGCGCCCCTGGACAGTTTCAGAATGAGAGGGTGTAGGAGCGAGATCAGAGCCTGGTGCAAGCGGGAAGTCATTCCCCAGACGCTGGAAATGAGGGGCAGAAATTCGCCGCCAATTCCCAGGAGTAGCAATGTATAGGAGATTTTCCTCCCCAAAGTAAGCTACCTTCAGTGGGACTAAAGAGATAGAGCACGCTGGAGCTGGCTCCCATGTAGGGACCAGGAGAACTTGAATAATTTGGGAAGAATTCACTCAATTATGGGGATATTCTGTTGCACACCTGGCTAAGATTTTTACGAGAGTAAAGAGGGATTGGCAATGAATCTTTTTGTAGTCATATATCAACCAGATAGTGTAAAATGTTTGTAGTTCTTATTCTGTAGTGTCGGTTCAATCATTACCACCGTCAGTTACTCCTTTTGTTGTCTTTATAAAGCTCTGGTGTAAAGAGCTATCATGTTGTTACAGATACTTGTTTGGGCTGGCAAAACTCCCACATCACTGTAAGTGACTAGTAGGCTGTTTTTCTGTCTGTTTACTATAGTGCTGCACCTAACACCTGCAATAACAAATACAATGAATGATGACATGACTAAAAAATGACCAGCAAATGGGTAAATTACAGTAAGCTGACAATATATTCCCATTTAGTGACTTGCACTCTTCACATCTCCATTCCTTCTATTTACTTTGGGAAGAGAAAAGCCCTTTGAACCCAAACATTTATTGACCCCAGAACCAGACAAGTCACAGAAGAGGCCAGAGGGAAGGCCACTCTCTCCAGCATCTACTTCTACCCTGAGTAGAATTGCAGGGAGTGACCACTCAGGAGAATTTAGGCAAAGCTGGCAGTTTTCCGCCACACAGCTAAAAGAATGGGCTTGGAAACCACCCTCATACAGCCAGTTACTGAAAACATAAGTACAATATATTTAACAAACTGAATGTGAGTGATACTTGAATTGTTCTCATTGTTGTTCTTTCTTGTAGATTCTCTTTCATTACCTTAAATAAGTTTATGCATTTTGGTTAAATAAAAAGAAAGGAGGACTTTCCTGGTGATCCAGTGGTTAAGAATCCACCTGCCAATTCAGGGGATGTGGGTTTGATCCTTGGTCTGGGAAGATTTAACATCCCCTGGGACAGCTAAACCCATGTACCACCAGTACTGAGCTCAGGAGATGCGTTACTGAAGCGTGAGTCCCTAGAGCCTTGAAAAGAGGCCAGATAATGAGAAGCCTAAACACCGAAACTAGCAAGTAGCTCCTGCTCATCACTAGAGAAAGCCCGTGTGCAGCAATGAAGACCAAAAATTAATTAATTATTTTTTTTAAAGGATGGAAGAGGTAGGTTGTGAAATGAACAGAAATAGAGGTACCTATCTTGAAAGTATCCTGATACTCTGAGGTGGAAAAAAGAATTCCCCTATTTATATATAGCCAATTTATTGATACTTCTTTTATTATCTGTTTTCTAATTTTTAAAAGTGTGGACAGCAACATGTTTCCACGGATTAAATAATTTTACACTTGATCTTAGTCAAAAGGCTGAGAAGCGGTAGATCAGAAAATTTTAAATTGATTTGAATTTCTAGGAAGTTGGAGAATTTGAGAATATAAAGTAAGGTTCGTGGTGGTAAAACTTGGATTTCAGTGTTGTTTGAAAGGCAAGTAGTATTTCCATGTACTCATATGTGTACATTACTCTATAATCACTTACCATCTGTCTGAACCAGCTCTTAACCTCAGTTTTACACTGCTTTGGGGAAACATCATGCTTTTGATACCCAAGAAACTAAAGTTTATTCCAAAAAATAGTAAATAGGTTTTGAAACTCTCAAAGTATTTGTTCTGCATAGAAACTGAAAGGAGCTCTTTTGTTTGAGAAATTGTGGTAGATTAAAGATGACTGTAAATTCTGTCATCACCTCCCTTCCCTCAAAGGTGGAATTTATTTTCCCTTACCTTGACTACTGACTGACTGTGCACGTGTGTGTGAGCTCGATCTCTTCAGTGGTGTCTGATTCTTTGTGACTCCGTGGACTGCAGCCCACCAGGCTCCTCTGTCCATGGGATTGTCCAGGCAAGAGTACTGGAGTGAGTTGCCATTGCCCTCTTTCAGGAGACCTTCCTGACCCAGATATCGAACCCAAGTCTCCTTCATCTCCTGCATTGCAGATGGATTCTTTACTGCTGAGTCTCTGGGAAACCCCATGGGCTAATTCTGGGACTACTTAATTAATACTAGGTGTACAAAGAGAATGTGCCTGGTTTAGGCCTAGGTCTTACGAAGGTCTGGTGATTTCCATTTTGTATTTCCTTTGGGGAGCCCCAACTACCACACAGAGAGACCATATCACCTGCATGGAGAGAGAACAGACTCAGCCTGCCTGCCTGCCTCCTGGGGTGAAGAGGGTGTCTCTCCACTTCTCCAGTTCCAGCCATCCTTCAGATGACTTCAAAAGAGACCAACAGAACTGCCAATTGAACTGTCAACCCACAATATCTAGAAAGCAAACAAAGTGGTTGCCGTTTTAAGTCACTAAGTTTGTTAATTTGGGGTAATTTGTTCTGTAGCATAAAGTAACCAAAATGGGAAGCAAGTAACTCACGGTCACCTATAACTCTGGGTTCATAGAGAGTGGCTTTGCCTGATAGAAAAGACAGCTAGATGGATTTCTGGCTGATACATTATTGTCAGTTGCTAAGGACTTGGGCAAGAGTTCCCTTAGTTAGGGAGGGTATGGAGATGGGCTCGGAAAAGATGGTGCAGAGTTCAGCAGGGAGTAGGGAGCAAGAAGTGACCTTCAGGGCTTGGGATTCTGGTGATAGACATGAGGAACCAAATAAATGCTGTAAATAAAACCAGTGATGAAGGAAGTGTATAAGATATGGGTGGGTGGAGGGGTGAATGATAAAAATCTATGCACAATTATTCACATAAAAAGTTTATTCAGGGCAGTGGAGAGATAAATTAGGTGTCTGAAATTAATATATACACACTACTATATATAAACTAGGTATACAAGGACCTACTATATAGCACAAGGAAGGAACTATATTAATATCTTATAATAACCTATAATGGAAAACAATCTGAATTAGAATATACATATATATCTGAATCACTTTGATGTACAGTTGAAAATAATACAACATTGTAAATTAATGATACACCTCAATAAAAATTTTATTTATATGTTACACTAAATTATCTACCCACTACACTTTTGAAAATGCTGTCTAGAAATAATACCCTTTTTATACCTCATGACTCCTTCTGAAGAATTTCTTCATGAGAAAGTAAATACAGTGGGATTTTCTCATTTTTTAAAAGACTGAGATATGTTTTCTTACATAATGAAAGCCAGATCTTTCTTCATTGCTCCATGCAGCAGTCACACTTAGCCCCATCAACATGGCTACACAGACACATTCACATACTGAGAAACAACACACACAAACACAAGCATGCACACATTCCCAAACATGCATTCTCAAAATGGATGTTTTTCAAACTGGCAAACAGGAAGAAAATTTATCAATTTATATACCTACAAAATTTTCTAATATTAGTCAATTTAATAGCAATTTTGAGGGAAATAAGTTTATTCATGTTTTTCAAATATGTCAGCATAAAACTGTGTAATTTAAAAAATCATATATATCCTTGATTTGCATAACTGCCTTAACATTTAACTATAAAGTTGAGATTTCATGGCTAGCCTTTTTTGAAAAATCAAATAAAAGTAGGCTCATTGAAGAAAACAGTTTTTCTTGTATTAAAAAATTTCAGTCTTGCCCATCTCTTGAAACCTTGTGTTATGAACACATCAGCATGTAATTTTGCCTGAGACATATTAAATAATTCTTTGACTCACACTGTCTTTGCTTGTAAAAAGGATATTTATCTGCTTCAGAACAGGATCACTACCGTAGGATAATCCATGTTTAAAGAGATCCATAAACTATAGAAGAGTATAACTTGGTTATGTCTTAAAGATTTAACATAGAGTGTTTCATTTATAATTTAAAAATTATTTATTGTTAAGACTGTTTTTTCCTTTACACAGTGGTTACAAGGGCATTTTCTTACAATTCTTAAGCAGTTCATTATTTAGGCTTTGGTTTTGAAATATCCCGGATTTTTAAAAATTGTATTTAGTCTGAGTACTATCTACCCCTTTTGCATTTTATTATATGATGAATTTCTCCTATTCTTTTAATATATTTATCATGGAACAGTGGGATTTTAGAACTGTGAGTGGTCATGGCAGCCCCTTAGTTCTTATCCAACCATTTCATTTGGTAATGGTGACCTAGAGAGAGAGTCATTTTTCATGTGATTTCTCCAAGATATCTCATTTCTATGATGCAGCAGCTCTGTTAGCAGATGGACCATTGTGCCCTAGAAGTGAACCACAGCCCAGACACCATCACTGACCTTTCCTGGAGCAAACCTTCTCCAGAAAGCAGACGATTTAGAAGAACACCACATGCTGAGACCTGATCATCCCAAGTCCTGCTCTTGGAAACATCTGTACAGTTGCATGGCACTGTGGCACCATGGCACGATCACCATGGCAGAGTGAGCCCATCACGAAAAGTTGCCCACCCTGAGCTGAGGCATACACTGGTGGTGAGGTTCCTGCTCTTCCTTTTTTTGCCCTGTGTTTTGGTCCCTGATACACTTGGGTGGAAGCAGCATGCTACAACTGAAAAACCTCTGTACAGAAAGTTTTGCCACTTGTGAGGTGTGTGACCCCAGGCAAGGCACTTAACACCTTTAGTTCTTAATAGACTGGATTAGATGATCTCTAAGATAAATGAGAAAAAAACAACAGAAGCTTGTGTGTGTGTGTGCTCAGTTGTGTCTGACCCTCTGTGACACTGGACTATGGCCTGCCAAGCTCCTCTGTTCATGGGATTTTCCAGGCAGGAATATCAGAGTGGGTTGCCATTTCCTTCTCCAGGAGATCTTCCCAACTCAGGGATCATCTGTCACTGTTTCCATTGTTTCCCCATTTATTTGCCATGAAGTGATGGGACCAGATGCCATGATCTTAGCTTTCTGAATGTTGAGTTTTAATCCCGCTTTTTCACTCTCCTCTTTCATTTTCATCAAGAGGCTCTTTAGTTCCTCTTCGCTTTCTGCCATAAGGATGATGTCATCTGCATATCTGAGGTTATTGAAATTTCTCCCTGCAATCTTGATTCCAGCTTATGCTTCATTCAGCCTGCCATTTGCATGATGTACCCTGTACATAAGTTAAATAAACAAGGTGACAATATACAGCCTTCACATACTCCTTTCTTGATTTGGAACCCATCCATTTTTCCATGTCTGGTTCTAAATGTTGCTTCTTAACCTGCATACAGATTTCTCAGGAGGCAGATCAAGTGGTCTGGTATTCCCATCTCTTGAAGAATTTTCCACAGTTTATTGTGATCCACACAGTTAAAGGCTTTGGCATAGTCAATAAAGCAGAAGTAGATGTTTTTTTGAACTCTCTTACTTTTTCTATGAGCCAATGGATGTTGGCAATTTGACCTCTGGTTCTGCCTTTTCTAAATCCAGCTTGAACATCTGGAATTTCTCAGTTCATGTACTGTTGGAGCCTCCCTTGGAGAATTTTGAGCATTACTTTGCTAGCTTGTGAGATAAGTGCAATTGTTCAGTAGTTTGAACATTCTTTGGCACTATCTTTATTTGGGATTGAAATGAATACTGACCTTTTCCAGTCCTGTGGCCACTGCTGAGATTTCCAAATTTGCTGGCATATTGAGTGTAGCCCTTTCACAGCATCATCGTTTAGGATTTGAAATAGCTCAACTGGAATTCCATCACCTCTACTAGCTTTGTTCGTAGAGATGCTTCCTAAGGCCCACTTGACCTCACATTATAGGATGTCTGGCTCTAGGTGAGTGATCACATCATTGTGGTTATATGGGTCATTAAGATCCTTTTTGTGTAGTTCTCCTGTGTATTCTTGCCACCTCTTCTTAATATCTTCTGCTTCTGTTAGGTCCATACTATTTCTGTCCTTTATTGTTCCCATCTTTGCATGAAATGTTCCCTTGGTATCTCTAATTTTCTTGAAGAGATCTCTAGTCTCTCCCCTTCTATTGTTTCCCTCTATTTCTTTGCATTGATTACCAAGGAAGGCTTTTCTTGGGCTCCAAAATCATTGCAGTTGGTGACTGCAGGCTTGAAATTACAAGACACTTGCTTCTTGGGAGAAAAGCTATGACAAACCTAGACAGCATATTAAAAAGCAGAGACATTACTTTGCCAACAAAGGTCTGTCTAGTCAGAGCTATGATTTTTCCAGTAGTCATATATGGATGTGAGAGTTGAACCATAAAGAAAGTTGAGCACCAAAGAATTGATGCTTTTGAGCTGTGGTGTTGGAGAAGACTCTTGAGAGTCCCTTGGATGGCAAGGAGATCAAACCAGTCAATCCTAAAGGAAATCAACCCTAAATATTCACTGGAAGGACTGATGCTGAAGCTGAAGCTCCAATATTTTGGCCACATGATAAGAAGAACTGGCTTATTAGAAAAGACCCCAATGTTTGGAAAGATTGAAGGCAGGAGGAGAAGGGGATGACAGAGTATGAGATGGTTGGATGGCATCAGTGACATGAATCTGAGCAAGCTCCGGCAGTTGGTGATGGACAGGGAAGCCTGGCGTGCTGCAGTTCATGGGACTGCAAAGAGTCAGACATGACCGAGCGACTGAATTGAACTGTACTTGGTTGCCTTGCCATAATTCAGCCTTCCTTGCTGCTCCTTGTGTTGTTCAGTCCCCCGGCCATATCCGACTCTTTGAGATCCCATGGACTACAGTACACCAGGCCTCTCTGTCCCTCAGCATCTCCCAAAGTTTACCCAAGTTCATGTCTATTGCATTAGTGATACCATCCAGCCATCTCATCCCCTGACGCCCTCTTCTCCTTCTGCTCCTTAAACCAGAAACAAAAAGAATGGAGGGAGGATTCCTGGAAGATTGTGGTCTATCTCATGGAAGGATGAAAGTGTTGGGAAATTGGGGCTATGGAAAGAGAACATATTTATCATCATTTTTTAAATAATGAGAATGAATAGCAATAAACATGGAAAAAGGGGAAAAAAGCATATTTTTTAGAAGATGGAAGTCAAGATATGAGGATTTAAAACATGATGTGGGAATTGTGTAGGAAACTGCTTCTCTAGCTCATCTCAAAGTCCTTTCTCAGAGAGGGACCTTCCTCCCTATATGAAATCATCATCCTCAACTCTGGGTGACTGGCTCAGGGGTGGACACGTGACTGAGTTGATCAGTCTCATATTTGCCCTCACATTTGGCTACGAGATTCAGTGTGTAGTGTTCCTGGAACAAGGGTGATGTAAATTAGACTCTTCTCTGACTTCATTGATCACATGTTCAGAGGAGCAGCAGAACAGGTCTGCAGAGGTGACAAGGTAAGGGCTCCTAAAGAAAAATAGAAACAAAAGGCAGAAATGGGGAAGGCATTCTGTCTCACTCCTGATGATCTTTGAGTTTGGAACCAAGTCCTTTCTGGGCCAGGGTGCACCTGCCCTTGGGTGCCATGAAATATCTCATGGCCCTGAATCCCGACAGTAAACTCCCTGGGTAAACATCGTTAAGGCATCATATAAAAGGGGGCGGGAACATTCTTATCTAGTATAGACTAATGGGGAAGATCAGTAAAGATAAAACACGTCCTTGGTCTGAAAGTTTGGTTGTTAGACAGCAGAGGAAAGGGTGGAAGCCCAGAAAAATTGAAGCTGTCAGTTTCACAAGGTCTTTGCACAAGCTGCCTCAAACCAGCCCCACCCCCCATTTTCCCATCTCTTCCTTCCCAGCTCTCCTCAAGGTTGGTGCCTTCTTAACCAGTGAAAGTGTTAGTCCCTCAGTTCTATCAGACTCTGAGACTCTACGGACTGTAACCCACCGGGCTCCTCTGTTCAGGCAAGAATACTGGAGTGGGTTGCCATTTCCTTCTCCAAGGGATCTTCCCGACACAGGGATCAAACCTAGGTCTCCTGCATTGCAGGTGGATTCTTTACCTTCTGAGCCCCAGGGGAAGCTCATTAAAGACAGGCGGAGGTGTTGCTAAATAAAGTCAGCACTTCAGGGAGACCTTTCCTCCTCCGTCCCAGTGCTTCCATCCCTGGTTTTCCCTCAGTCCATAAAGAAATACACTAATGATTTCCAAAGAAGCACATTCCACAAAATGAGGATCGTTTGATTAGATTTAATAATAAACTTATTAACATTATCCTCCATCCTTATTTCAAGTTTCAGCTAGTAGATTAGCTAAGAATGTTTCTCTCCCATTCTTCTTCAACTCTCTCCTAAGCAGTCATCACCCTCTCAGTTCTATTAAGTCAAAACTTTTGGTTCAATACTGAAAACTACAGTCAGTCTTCTGGATTTTTCTAAGCATGTCTTGGATGCTCAAGAGATAACCTCTGCTTTCTACCCAATTCTAGGTAAAAGAGATGATATTATCTAAAAACTTCACTCCATAAGGAAAGCTAGCAATACCCTCAGCTCTGATGCCTCCCCCAGTGATATGAGTAACACAAAGTACAAGAATAAGAGCTCTAAATAGCTGAAAAGTGCTTGTCCACGTGTTCCTTTCCATGGGGGTCTCCTCCACCTCCCCACCCCCACCCCACCCCCACACACTAATCATTGGGATGGAAGGGTGAAGAGGGAAAAAGGAGAGGGAATTCCATCTTTGCCACCTGTGACCTGGGTGTGCTGGGGTCAGTTATCCAGCCTATGCCATCCTCAGACTCCTCACCTGTACAATGGGTCAGTGTTAGTTCTCAGGCATGTCCAGCTCTTTGGGATCCCATGGACTGTAGCCTGCCAAGCTCCTCTGTCCATGGGATTTTCCAGGCAAGAATACTGGAGTGGGTAGCCATTCCCTTCTCCAGGGGATCTTCCCAACTCAGGGTTCAAACAGTGGTCTCCCCATTGTGGGCAGATTCTTTACTGTCTGAGTCACCAGGGAAGCCTATACAATTGTGCAATAGTAGTAATATAGTGGGTAAGAGAGTCTTATAGGTCAATATCAGGAGGGCAGATAATATATGTAACTTTATTGCCCAGCATCTTGCACACACACACAAAAGGCCAGCTATTCTTCTTTTTATCCAAGCAGAGAAGCCCATCTGGACACTCACTCTATCACTCTTGTCCACTCAGACTTCTCTCCTAGCGTAGCCCTCATCCTGAGTCTTATCTTCTGTCTCTGGACACTATTACAGCTTCCGCCAAATAATGTGTTTTGCCCAATAAACTTGTTTTCTAGTGTGACAGTGTCCCAAATCCCCATTTTATAAGTTTTTCCTCTCTTCCTCATGGTAATGAGGTCCACATATAGTGTTGTTGCTTTTATTTTTCTAAGAAAATATATTGCTTCCTTTCTATGTAAATAGCACATGTGCTTAGAATTATTTGGTGATCAATACTAATTAGGTATTCTGTTCAGTGGATGTTTAATGCTTTAATTCTAGACTTTCATCTAGTTAATTTGAATTGGTTAACCCAGACTCTATATTGATTAAATAGTCTTCTTTTTGTTTGACCTCAGCTGTGAGTATAAAAGAAAAAGCAAGGCATGCAATGACATTATGGTGAAATGTTGTTTATAAATTCAATTTAAATTAATTCTGTTGAGACAAAAACTAGAATCCTGTGAAAAATTCTTAGCATCTTTCTCCCCTCCCCCATCCGTTCAATCTTATTTTCTAATAAATGTTATTCAGACTTGAAACTCTACTGGGAAATTTCACTTTTGGTTTTGAGAAATGTCATCTGCCAGTGGTGGGAATAACAGAGTTTTTAAGCAAAGAGATAATAACCTCTCTCACACATGTTAAAAAGAGTCACAGGGCATTTTCCCTCACTGCTAAATTCTGTAAAAGAAAAAAAAAAAGACTACCCCCTGGATTAAAGTTAATGAAAAAGTGTTTTCTTAAGAGGAAACTCTTTTTAGAAAATTAAAAGAAGCACAAAGATTTGAAATTGCAGTCACTCAGCAGAAGGACAGAAAATGGCCCACAGCATCTGCTCAGGCAGAGCTCATTGGCCCCTTCTTTCCTTCCCCCTTCCCCCTTCCTTGGGACAGGTCATTAGGGAGAATGGCCACAACCAAACATCCTTTTTCCCCTTCAGTTTCTCAGTTCAGTTCAGTTCAGTTGCTCAGTCATGTCCGACCCTTTGCGACCCCATGAACTGCAGCACACCAGGCCTCCCTGTCCATCACCAACTCCCAGAGTTTACCCAAACTCATGTCCATTGAGTCAGTGATGCCATGCAACGACCTCATTCTCTGTCATCCCTTCTCCTCCTGCCCTCACTCTTTCCCAGCATCAGGGTCTTTTCAAATGGGTCAGCTCTTCGCATCAGGTGGCCAAAGTACTGGAGTTTCAGCTTCAACATCAGTCCTTCCAAAGAACACCCAGGACTGATCTCCTTTAGGATGGACTGGTTGGATCTTCCTGCAGTCCAAGGCACTCACTGCAATCACCATCTGCAGTGATTTGGAGGCACCCTCCCCAACCGCAAATAAAGTCAGCCACTGTCTCAATGGCTTCCCTATCTATTTGCCGTGAAGTGATGGGACCGGATGCCATGTTCTTAGTTTTCTGAATGTTGAGCTTTAAACCAACTTTTTCACTCTCCTCTTTCACTTTCATCAAGAGGCTCTTTAGTTCTTCACTTTCTGCTATAAGGGTGGTGTCATCTGCATATCTGAGGTTATTGATATTTCTCCCGTCAATCTGGATTCCAGCTTGTGCTTCTTCCAGCCCAGTGTTTCTCATGATGTACTCTGCATAGAAGTTAAATAAGCAGGGTGACAATATACAGCCTTGATGTACACCTTTTCCTGTTTGGAACCAGTCTGTTGTTCCATGTCCAATTCTAACTGTTGCTTCCTGACTTGCACATAGGTTTCTCAAGAGGCAGGTCAATTGGTCTGGTATTCCCATCTCTTTCAGAATTTTCCAGCCTATTGTGTCTAGCAAGAGAAATAAGGAAGAGTAAATCCTAGAACTTCCTTGGTGGTCCAGAGGGCTAAGATTTTTCATTCCCAATGCAGGGAGCCTGGATTTGATCACTGGTCAAGGAATTCGATCCCATAAGCTGGAACTCATATTCCTGCATGCTACAATCAGAGATCCTGCATATGACAACTAAGACCCAGTGCAGCCAAAGAAATAAAATAAATAAACCTTAAAGAAAAAGAGAGTAAGCCCCACCCTCTGAACTTCCTAGGGGCCTGGCCTCTTGGGCAGACATCTTATCTCACTTCTGGTGAGTCAACCAAAATTCAAGCTTGACTTCTAAAGTGAAGTGAAGTCACTCAGTCGTGTCCGACTCTTTGCGACCCCATGGACTGTAACCCACCAGGCTCCTCCCTCCATGGGATTCTCCAGGCAAGAGTACTGGAGTGGGTTGCCGTTTCCAAGCCAAGCCCCAAAAGAAGCTCTTGCTTCTAGTTAGCCTAAACATTGGACTTTAGCTTTCTTACTAGTTCTCACCTCATTCCCCATGTCTCCTCCATCCTGAGTCTTGCCCATTTTTAGAGTCCAGCATTGCTGGACCAGCATATGAAAAGTCAGGTCTTTGCTTACTTTTGTGGCAAATGTTCCACTTTTGTTTCTTCTCTGTTCCTTTCCTTTCCTTTTCTTCCTTTGTTTCCCTAGATGGGTCAAGTGAAGACTGGAGGACTGATTCAGACAGAAGAAAAGATTTCAGAAGCAAAACATTTTAAGGGCGGGTACAGTCTCATTATCTACTGACAGAGGCTAAATTCAGCAGAAGGCTCTGAATGTCTTGGAGTATGCAGGTGATGCTTATCCATTTCTCCTAATTTGCAGATGACTAAGAATTTAAGGTTGTTGTCAAACCTTAGATAAAAAATAAATAAGTCAGTATAAGTAATAGGACAACCTGAAATGTGGGGAAACTTGCATCCATCCAGGTTCTGGATAAAGAAAGAAACTTAAGGCAAGGGTAATCAAAATAAAACTACCTGTGTGGTCTATAGACCCTTAAGTTTTACTGGCTGCTATGGCTGTCCCTGGAGTAGGAAATGGCAACCCACTCTAGTATTCTTGCCTGGAGAAAATTCCATGAGGAGCTTGGCGGGCTTCAGTCCATAGGGTCGCCAAGAGTCAGACACAGCTGAGCATGATATAACAACAAGAATGGCTGTCATCTTTCCAGCCCCCGGCCACAGATTCAAACTGGAAATACCAGGGGCACTCATGATTCAAAATTCACTTCCTCTGTCAGATGCCTACACCCCTGAATAGAAAATTAAGTGAAATGAGCTATAATCAGCAATCTTTCTTTAACTCAAAGATATTGAAGAATTTGCTGCTAAAGCAAATAAAAATCCCTAGACTGTCTGGCTAAAGTTGGTCTTGATTTTCTGTTAGCTGAGCACAGAGGTAAACATCTGTGCTGTGATTAACAGCTACTACGTTTCTGGAGAAGTTGAGACCAAGCTACATAAAGTCACTAAGCAAGCCACTTGGTTTAAAAGAGTGTCTCCTTCAGCAGACTTTTTCTCTGATCTGCTTGATTTACATTGTTTTGGGTCATAGGGACCATGCCTTGAGAGTGCCCTCCAATCATTGGGTATTATTCTGTGTATAATCTTTTTAATCATCTTTCTGGTTTGCCGTATTCTCTCAAAAGCTTTACATGCATGTGTGCAGTTGATGATGACCAAATGATCTCCCATTGCTTCGAATGCCAAAAATGGGATGAAGAAAGTCAACTAAGAGAATAAGACTTTGATATTCCAACCTTTTTTTTTTCCAGTTGGAGATTCAACCTGACTCCAACATCAACAACAGGTAGCTCAGAGTGGCACGGATACCTTAAACTTGGACTACAACTGAGAAAATTGATCAAAAGGGGGAACTGATAAAGTTAATTTGAATATTGGCACCCATAACATGGAGGCCAACTCAGTGGCCCAGCCCATGTCACAAATCTAAACTTAAGTCAGGCTGCACTTACAGGAAACCCCTGTCAATGAAACCTAACATATATCTATCATAATCCTCCAAGCCAGCTTTAGCTAGCTTAACTTACCCTAGAAAACAGGACTTTCAGGCTTTCTAAAGAAATCCCTGATCTCCTAGTTACAATCATGCTGTGTTTCTATATCACCTCTTTCTAACTCTACAAAACTCCCTCTTGTCTCAGATCTCTAGAGAGCAGTACTCCTCTGCTTATGAGGCACTGCTACTGCTAAGTCACTTTAGTCGTGTCCAACTCTGTGTAACCCCATAGATGGCAGCCCACCAGGCTCCCCTGTCCCCGGGATTCTCCAGGCAAGAACACTGGAGTGGGTTGCCGTTCTCTTCTCCAATGCATGAAAGTGAAAAGTGAAAGTGAATTCGCTCAGTCGTGTCCAACTCTTTGCGACCCCATGGACTGCAGCCTACCAGGCTTCTCTATCCGTGGAATTTTTCAGGCAAGGCACAGTACTCCCTGATTCATGGACTGTTTTCTCTTGAATAAAGGACATCAAACTCTTTACTGAAAAAAAAAGTATAAGCAACAGGGTATAAACAACTAAAACTGTTTGGTTTATCATTGAATTCAGAATATATGCTTTCACATATTGCCACAATTTTAAGTGGTCATGTGAAACTACCTTAACAATTTGTACTTAGTAGGTTTGGGCCTGGTAGGTTGCTGTTTTTTATATTTCTGAAGTTTACAATATACTACCAAGATTTTTTAGAGGAACACTTAAGAAATAAAGAAAATAATAACGTGTGAATTTACCTGTTTATCTAATGCCAGAAAAACTAGATGAAATTGAGAAATTCAGTTAACCCATACACATATTGATCCATAGTTATATTCAGTATTATTCTAAATGAGACATAAGAGAAATCCCACTGGTGAGGAATGTGTGGTCAGGGAACACACTGCTCAGTGACAGCTAGCTTGTGAGTCTTCATCCCAACCTTTCTGACTACAGTTGTCAGATCTGCATATATTTTATGCCCTCTCTAAGCCTCACTTTCTTCATCCATAAAATGGGATAATATTAATATTTACTTTCTATGTTTAAGAAGATTAAATAAAATGTTAATGTCTATAAATTGCTGAGAATAATGCCTGGAATGCAGCGAACTCTCAAAAACTACTACATACCAACTAGTTGGGAAGTAAAGACTAGAAGTCATTCATTTTATGTCAAAATAAGTTAGCATTTAGAATAGACATACTTGGAAGTTCGCCTACATTTTCATCTTTTCTTTTTGGTCGAAGAGTTGAAACCAGATGGGATATTGTACAATTACAAACCTACAAGTTTTCCTGTTTCTTTTAATTTGGTACCTAACTTGGGAATATGTGGGTAAAAGAAACCAAAGAATATTCTTCTGAGTAATACCTGAAAACAAGGTTACAGATTAGGGTTTTCAGAACAAACAACAAAACCAAAACCCTGACTATCTACACAGAAAGTGTTCTTTAAGGCTTGACAGGATTCTTTGACCTTTGTTTTATGAAACATGGACAATCTTACATTTGATTGGTGAATTTTCTGCTGGCTTTTTTTTTTTCTTCTTCTTAAACCATGTTCCCTGCCTGCAAAGCTAAACCTATTTATGGTGAGCACTGTTTTTTCAATTAGGTTTATTTTCGTTTTCCCATAGGCCAAGTTAGCTGAGAATGCCCCAAAGTTTGTTTTCCTTTCCTTTACTTTGTATAATGGTTTTAAAAATTAAAATATACAGCACTTGTATCTATTGACTTTTTTGAAATACTGTCTAAATTTTTTTCTTTTTTGCACATTTAATGCTCCGTCATGAGACGTATTATTCAAAATGCTTTTCACTATTCACAAATGCTTCTCAGAGTGTAATGGTAATCCATTTTTGTGGTTAGCTCTTCGAGAGCAAGGATCAAGTCCATTCCGCCAACTTTGTGAAATGTCTCGTACAAGCTGGTGCTCAGCAGAGTACTTAAGAAAGCTGATGTGTTTGTGACTTGGCTTTCCCCCAAACTTTTCAGCTGGATGTCGGCATTCCATCCAGATTGTCGATTTCTCAAGCTTAGTATTGGCAAGACATCCTTTCCAAGAGGCCCCTCCTTTAGGGGGTGGGGTGGGGTGGGGGTGGGGTAGGAAGGACTCTAAGCTCCGCATCAACTTTCTAATAGTTTTGTAACACACTATTCTCTGGTGAGAACCCTGGGTGAGAGCGAGTCTTAGCTAAGAACTTTGCTTTCGGGAGAGCGCTTCAGGTTTACAGCCCTTGGGGAAGAGGGTTTGCTCATCCCTGGAAAACTGCGGGCGGCTCTGGGGCCGGGGAGCTGCGGGCGGCTCTCGGGGGCTGGGAAGGTCAGCGCAGCTGGAGAGGGGCCCGCTAGCCTCCGGGGAAGGGGAGAGTCCTCGTTCGCTCCCGGGGCGCTCCCCGCGGGCTGGGGTGGGCGGACCCCCGGACCCCGGAGCTCCTCCCCGCGCGGCCTCCAGCCCACCCGCCGCCGTCCCCGCCCGCGCCAGCGCTCTGCCGCCGGCTCCCGCCCCTCCTCCCGCCCAGAGGCGCGGGGGCAGGAATTCGGTCGCCGAGCTCCCTGGGGCACTGTGCCCCGGAGGGCTGGGCCGCGCCCTCCTCCCCGGCTCCTTTCCCCCACAAGCTTCCCTCCTCCAGGCCTCCCCCTCCCAGCACACTCACATCCATACATGACTATTGGAAAAACCATAACTTTGAATAGATGGACCTTTGTTGGCAAAGTAATGTCTCTGCTTTTTAATATGCTGTCTAGGTTGGTCTGTAGTGTTTAAATTCAGTTTATTATCTTTCTGAATGATTTACCCATTGTTGACAGTAGAGTATTAAAATCATAAACTGTTATTGTATTCATGTTTATTTCTCCTTTTAGCTTTGTTAGTTTTATTCTGTGCATTTAGGTGCTTTGTTGGGTGCACAAATATTTACAATTGCTATAACATGATGTTGTTATTGACCTTTTTTATTATGTAACCTTTTTTATTATTACATAATGGCGTTTTTTAAGAAAAACTGTTTTAAAGTTCATTTTGTCTGATGTAAGTATAGCTCCCCCTGCCTTATTTGTAGACAGTGGGAGATTACCATTTGCTTGAAATGTCTTTCTCCATCCCTTCTCTCTGTTTATGTCTTTATGGTAAAGGCACTCACTTTAAGGTAGTGTATTTTTGAATCTTGTTTTCCTATCCATTTAGCCATTCTGTCTTCTTTTTTAAGATTTATTTTTTTATTTTTTATTTTGGTGGGTCTTTGCTGCTGCGTGGGCTCTCTCGTTGTGGTAGGGGGCTGGGGGAGGGGTGTGGAGCCTGTCTCTTATACACATCTCTGCCCCCCACCCACGCTCCCTCTCCCTTCCTTCTTTTCTCGCCTGGGCCCTTCTTCCTGCTCCCCTCTCCTCCCCGGTCCCCTCCTCTCTTCCTCCAGACCCCTGTCCTCGCCCATTCCCCATCCCTCCCTCTTCCTCCTCTGCTCCCCGCGCGCGCGCCTTCTTCGCACCCCCGCACTCTTGCCTCCTCGGTTCCTCCCTGGAACCCCTCCCCTCTCCGCTCCTCCCCCCTTATCCCTCCCCGCTCCTCCTCGGCTCCTCTTTCCCGGTTCTCGGAGCTCCCACGCGGTTGCTATGGAGGCGCCCGCGGCTGCTAGCCGCCCGCCGGGAGCTGCCCTGGGGCCCGGGGACGGAGCGGTGACTCTGCCCGAGGCCGTGGCGCCTCGCGCCCTTGGGGCCCGGGAACAAAGCGCGCCCTCCCCCATCTCGGGAGTGCGCTGCGAGACCTTCAGGCGCCCCGGACCCGGAGGGCGAATCTGCTGGTCCCCAGCCCCTGGGGATCGGACCCAAGGGGTCGGGGTGACAACTGCGTGCCACCGACCTACGTTGTGGCCCCCCGAAGATCACTCCCTCTCCCTCCATTCCTACCCCCCATCCCGGAGGTGTCTCTGAGGCCGAGGGACGGCCAGATGGCCCCATTTAAAAGGATCGTTTCCTTTTGTTGGGGGGCCGAAGCAGCGCCCAGGCCAATTTACATAGGAAAATGGGGTTTGTGTCCCCAATTCAGGGCGGTGCCCCGACAGCTGGTGGTTCTGTCATCGTGTCAGGACCCCACAGCGTGATGTTTAAATTGACTTGATATGTGCAGATGTTTGCGTGTGAATAGCAATTGATTGAGAACCGGTAGCTATTAGGTCAGGCTTGGAGAAACTCGGTTCACAGAGGAAATTTTTATCAGCCTGGGCACAACAGTAAGATGGTAGAATGGAAGTGTCCTGCTGAAGACTTAGGATCCTCTCTTAGAGAACTCATAGTTTATCACTTTGTTGGGAAATCTAAAAAGCCCAATAGTTTGGACCTGAAGAGAATTTTGAAATCCTTACTGTTCTTTTTGGTTGTTCCTTGTCAAAGTTGTAAGGTTGAACATAAAGAAAGAGGTGAGGAGGACTGTTAGGACTTCAAAATGATCCGTGAAAGGTCTATTCCAATTCATTTTGTTAAAATAACTCAGCCAGCTGCTGTAGCCTGTAGCAGACTGAAAGCTGTCACTAGTTTGAAATCAGTAGTTTAAACATGTATATGTAAATGATAGACTCTTAAGAACGGAGAGGACCTTTAATTCTTATTTTACCAGTAAGGAATTTGAATCTCAGAGAGGTTAAGTGATTTTCCCAAGATCTTAACAACTCTTGGAATATGATCTCACGAAGGAAAAGGAAACTAAGTAGATTTAGGAGCCCTTGAAAATACCTTAATCAAGATGCTCTCAAACCTTTCCACCAGTCCGCTGGAGCCACCAACAGGTAACTCCCTAGAAGACAAGGAATGGAGAGGAATTTTTTTCCCCTCTGCCTGCATTTATCAACTTCAGCTCGTCTCTTCTTTTTTAGTTGCTAAGTCGTGTGCAACTCTTTTTCGACCCCATAGACTAGCCTGTCTGTCCATGGGATTTCCCAGGCAAGAATACCGGAGTGAGTTGCCATTTCCTTCTCCAGGGAACCTTCCTGACCCAGGAATGGATCAGTGTCTCCTGCATTGGCACGCAGACTCTTTACCACTGAGTCACCAGGAAAGTCACAGGGCTTTGGAGCCAGTTTTAGCCACTAGAGTCTTCCTGAACCCTGAACCGAAACTTGTGACTTCATTTCCATCAGAGCGTTCATTTTGTGATGAAATGGAAAGGGACTGGTTAGAATTTGTATGAAATGGGAAATCAAAGCTGGGCAGGAACCCTCTGGTCACCTTTTCAGGAAGAAGGCCAAAGTGATCAGTGGAACCAGTGTTCACCTTGCTAGAAGGTAGGATAGCTAATTTGGAAAGGCTTTGTGGTTAAGACTTTATACTCCCAGTACTAGGGGTGTGGATTTGATCTTTGGTTGGGAAACTAAGACCCTACATGCTCCAAAAAAACATTGAAACATAGTCTCCTTACTTCAAGGATTGTGTTGAAAGAGTTTTATCTGCTAAACTTGCCGGTAGACTTATGTCGGAAAAAAAACTTCTGCCTTTAAACCTGAAGTGACTGGGAAAAATTAGGAAAGAGTGTTTCTGGGTAAGATTTTAGAGGAGTTGTAGAATGCCACATAAAAGAAGAACATGACTTCACACACTGTGCTTCAAATGAGAAATAACAAAATGTGCAGCTGGGTTGGAACTGGAAATGGTTGTTAATTTCTGCTCTGCTTCTCCTACCAGGCAAAGCAGCAATGTTTTTTTTTTTTTTTTTTTTCCTCCTATTTGCTTGGACCCAAGTGGTACTAAGATGAGAGTGCCAAATATGTGATGAGGATATTAGGTAATGAATATAAGAACCTCTCAATTCTTAGGGAGTGTTTTTAGGATAATATGTTATATTTTAAAAATAACTATATACAAGAAAATTATTTGAAATGGACTCCCCCATTAGTACCACATACGTACTCTTTTATCTCTCTTTACTGTTTTGACTACCCTTTAGTACTTGTATTGGTTAGTTATTGAGGTGTAACAAACAGCCCCCAAAACACTAAAAAACAGCTGTTTATTAGTATAGCTCATGCACCTGTGGGTCATAGAAGGTCAGCTCCTCTAGGCTGGGCATGTTGGTGGCCCTGCTAATGTTGGCTCAACTTAAGCATGCATCTCAGGGTCTCCTGGAGCTCTGCTTTAGACTAAGTTTGGCTGAGGAAGTATAGCCAAAACAGCTTTGCTCCATGTCTTTTATCCTTCTGAGACTGGCGGACCATCTCAGGCACCTTCTTCCATGGCGATGACAGAGGAGCAAGAAGGGCATGGGAATCACAGACTCTGGTGGTCTATGTTTTACTAGAGTCAGGAGCTGGCACCCTGTTACTTCTACCTTATTCTTCTGGCCAAATCAGGTCACATGGCCAGCCTTGATCAAATCAAGTCACAATGAAAGAAGGAAGCCTAGCTCACTGCAGAAAACAGGACAGAGGGAACGGATAGAGGTAGGGTAAAGAATTAGGGCCAGGAATGCGGTCAAACACAGCTCTTGTTAACATCTGCTATAGTATCCATTTTATTTATAAGTTTACTTAGAAGTTTGTTTCTGTTCCTGCTAGAATGTAAGCTCCATAAGGGCAGGAATTTTTGTCTACATTGTTTGTTGCTGATCCTCAATATCCAAAACAGTGGCACACTGTAGATGCTTAATAAGCCTTGGATGAATCTTTAAGGAGGTTTATATTAATTATTTGGCTTATTTATAAAGCCCAAATTCCCTGGGACAGAATGTAATTTTATTAGTTTTTCCTTCATCTTCTGATTTAAAGATCATGATTTGCATTTGCTCACAGTGGAAACTGCTGTCTGTTTGGAATAAACATTATTTCTTACGTTTTTAAAAATTTTCCAGATTTCAAAGTAGTTTAGCATTTGTCTAGAACATATAAATAGGTACTATGTAAAGTTGATTATTAGGTAGGCAGAAAATTTGCAGGAGAGGGAGAATTTTACATATATTCTGGTAAAGAAAACATTGCTTCCATTGCTTCTTCTGATGTGAGAATAATACTAATAAAAATTTCAAACTTTCAGAATTTGAATCTGAAAAATTACCAAGATCTTTGAGTTCGAAGTGCTCCAAAATGTGTAGGGTACAGGATAGTTTTTGTCATTGCTCAGTCACCAAATCGTGTCCAATTCTTTGTGACGACATGGACTGCAGCACGCCAGGCTTCCCTGTCCCTCACCATCTCCTGGAGTCTGCTCAAGTTCATGTCCATTGAATCAGTCAGGCCATCCAACCATCTCATCTTCTGTTGCCCTCTTCTCCTTCTGCCTTCAATCTTACCCAACATCAGGGGCTTTTCCAATGAGTCAGCTGTTCGCATTAGGAGGCCAAAGTAAGTACAGGATAGTACCTACCCAAATTATCTTTGTTGGCCTTTTGGGGCCATAGAAATTCAATCATTTCTTTCTCCTCTCTACCCTTGTTTACCCTATCCAGAAGACATAAGGCAAGGAATTTTCTTTAGGTCATGCATTAAAGGGGAATTCCTGTGCAATATATTTTTTTAATTTCCTTGAAATTTGAATTTATACTGCCACTTTTTGACTGTGGCAGATGATGTGGTAGGAGATAAAGTAGGCGTTAATGCTTAGTTACATAAAAGGGAGCTTTGCAAATGTCCATACTTAGCAGTAGGTTAATTTGGGACTCCCATCAGAAACCCAGGTCTTGGACACTGGAGTGAGTGTCTGAATTGTCATCATGTCAGGTGACTAACTCCACAGACATACAGGTGTTAGTTAGACCTGAAAGCTCGATTCTAGGTGGATCTATAATTTTCAAAAAGACAGGAACCTGGAAAGTTAGGGGCTTTGAGACACCCTGAATTATAGTCATTTCTTTCTCTGTCTCCCTCCCAACTCCCTCCTGTCTCCACCCCTTAACCCCTCCACATCACTCTTACAGTCCCCACAAAATAACTGTTGTGTTATAGATATGTAAGTTGTGACTATTTCTCAGACAAATTTATGATTAGGGGCTTCCCAGGTGGCGTTATAGTGATAAAGAATCCGCCTGCCAATATAGGAGACTCGGGAGATGCAGGTTTGATCCCTGGGTCAGGAAGATCCCCTGGAGAAGGAAATGGCCACCCACTCCAGTATTCTTGCCTGGGAAATCCATGGACAGTGGAACCTGAAGGGGTGCAGCCCATGGGAATGCAAAGAATCACATTAATAGTGAGACTGTAAAAGTGCACCCTTTTTTAGTTAAACTTTGGTCTTTTGGGTTGCAAATTTGGAAATCTAGAGGTTTCTACATTCAGCAAGTAGGAACCTGGTGAGCTACAGTCCATAGGGTCGCAGAGTCAGGCATGGCTGAAGCGACTTAGCATAGCACAGCACATTCAGCAAACATTCATCAGAGGACTCCTGGCTGCACTAAACACAATTAGATGAAGCCCTTGGCCCTGAGAGAGCTCAGAAACTTGGGGAAGATGTGCAGGTTGATGGGCATTTTCAGTACAGGAGGATAAAGGCTGTGGTTGAGCAAGACTTGGGTAGGAGCTCAGAGACAAAGGAAGCAAGCTAATATTGGTAACTGAATAATGCCTTCCGATTTGCAGAAGTTCTCTTCCATTCCTCTCTTTTCGCCCTGGCAGTTTTCCTACCTGTAGGCTGGGACAGGGTATTATCCCCATGATGTTCAGGGGAGGAGACAGCGAGAGCTATACTCTTTGTGAGGGGTAAACCAGCCTTCACATTTGCATCCCCTGAGGCTCTTTTTCCGTGCTCTTTCCATCTTGGTTCTATTCCTGCTCCCTCTCTCTGCCAGGCTTGCATGGTTTCCGGAAGTGTGGTCTGGTCCAGGCCTTGCATCCCTCAGGTGTAAAATGAGTACATGGTTCAGGGTGATTCCTAAGACCTTGCATCCCTTTGTTGTTACTGTTCAGTTGCAGCTTCCTATCCGACTCTTTGAGACCTTGTGGACTGCAGCACGCCAGGCTTCCTTGTCCTTCTCCATCTCATGGAGCTTGCTCAAACTCAAGTCCATTGGGTCTATGATGCCATCCAATCATCTCATCCTCTATTGCCCCCTTGTCCTCCTGCCCTCAGTCTTTCCTAGCATCAGCGTCTTTTCCAGTGAGGGTCTTTTGCACGCCCAACTATCTAAAATTCCAAGAACTGTTGCTTTTGTAGTCAGTCTGAGAAGGTTTGATGTGAAAGTCCTGTGAAGTTTTTATTCATGTTTTGCAAAGCCCTTGTGGCAAGTTGGTCTTAAGTTTAAAAAAAAAATACCTGTTTCAAGATGAAGACATTGAGGAAGTAGCACCCTGCCACTTCTCTGTGGCCCCATAGTGTCCTGGCAGGGTCAGCATTCACGCTTCTGGCTCCTGAGTTTCTGATCTCCTATTCCTCTCTGTGAAATGGCTTTCCTCATACCTCTTAACTTTTATTTTACTTCCTTTTCTAATGGGTAATGTTTAAAACTCTGTTCTTTTATTAAATTTCCTAAGTGACTTCTTGCTGTAGATGTTTTCAAGTATGTGTGTATATGTGCCTGCATGCATGTACTCCATTATTTGTTCATTGCTCAAAAGAGGAGCCGCACACTGAAAGGTGGAGAGTCAAACATTTACTTGCAGACATAGTTTTTATAACTTTTAAATTTTATATTGGAGTATAGCCGATCAACAATGTTGTGATGGCTTCAGATGGACAGTGAGAGAATTCAGTCATACATACACACATATCCATTGTCCCTCAAACTTCCCTCCCATCCAGGTGTCACATAACACTGAGCAGAGTTCCATATGCTATACAGTAGGTCCTTGTTGGCTATCCATTTTAAATATAGTAGTATATACGTGTCCATCCCAAGCTCCTCAACTATCTCCTCCCCCATTCTTCCCCTTGGCAACCGTAAGTTCATTCTCTAACAGATATATTTTGAAATATTGTTTTATTTTGAATAAGTTACCCAGAACAGTGGTATACATTCCAAAATGACATGTGTAAATCTTTTTAAAGTTTAAGCTGATATTTAGTGATTGAGGAATTTCATATATAAAAGTCTGGGTTTATGACTTTTCATGAAAGTTGGATCTGGCAACTTAGCGCAGATTTCCTATTATGTCACCATCAGTCTTGCCTTCTCTGGGTTCACTGTGGGCTCACCAGACCTCCTCCCCTCCTTCCTACTCCAAGTTCTCACCACTGACAGCTTGGTGAGCCATTTCAATCCCTGGCTGGCCCTTTAGACATTAGTGGTTGGCCTGCGCACCTCAAGTATTTGTACCTTAGATGTCCCACCGACACACAAGGGAGCCTGGTGGACCTGAGGCTGACCTACTCTGAGGCAGCTGATGGCGAGAAAGTGTCTTTCACCCCCACTATCAGGATGAAGTGGGTGGAGTCAAACAGGAGGCCCAAGAAGAAAATGCCAGTCAATCAAGAGGAAAGCTTGAGATTGGCTGGGTTATTTGTCCTTTGGACAACAAGCAAGCAAAAACCAGTAACAAATAAAATGGGGAGACCAAGGAAGAAAGAAAGGGAGAACAAAATTGGGTTTGTTGAAGGACAAAATGTACCAATGGGAGCAAACTGAAGCAAGACACAAGATGATGAACAGAACACATTTATTATTATTATTATATTATTATTATCATTATTATTAGGCTTGCAGGATCTCAGTTTCCTGAGCAGCGATTGAACCCAGGCTGTGAGAGTGAAAGTGTAGAATTCTAATCACCAGGCCACCAGGGAATTCTCCATGAACAAATTATTAATTTCCTTAATTCTCAACCACAAAATGGGGTGTCTTCCTTAAAGGATAGTCGAGAAGATAAGAGGCAGTGTAATTAAAAACTTGACCACAGTGCCTGGACTTTGATAGATGCTAGACGAGAGAGTGATAACTCACAAGTCTCCGTGTGACGGCTTCACTACATGCTCTAGGAAGTAAAAAAATACATCGTTTTTTCTGGATAAAATTCTACTTTTAAATAAAACATCTGTACTTTGAGGAGGCTTTGAGAATAAGCTTTTGAATGTGGCAGCGTTTCTCTTCCCAGTTTCACAGGGGCCTCCTGGTCCCACAGGTTACACAGGGCCTACAAAACAAGCACCCACACAGTCAGGGTGACATCTGGAATTCCCAAAGTAAGTGACTTCCCCAGTCTCCTCACTATGGCAAGGGTTCTGGCTGAGCCCCTACCTGGGTTCAGAGTTTGGCTATGTGTGCCCCTGACAGGGGGTCAACAGCTATTTGAATGGCTTTATTTGATGGTATCAGGCTGTTCACAGCTATTCTGCTTCTCTTCCTTCCAAGTACCTGGTAAGATTGTATTTTCCTGTTGCTTTGAGTTCGGGCACATCCGTGACACTTTGGCTGATGAAATGCATTTAGAGATGCTTTTGAACTGTGGTGTTGGAAACGACTCTTGAGAGTCCCTTGGACTGCAAGGAGATCCAACCTGTCCATTCTGAAGGAGATCAGCCCTGGGATTTCTTTGGAAGGAATGATGCTGGAGCTGAAACTCCAGTGCTTTGGCCACCTCATGCGAAGAGTTGACTCACTGGAAAAGACTCTGATGCTGGGAGGGATTGGAGGCAGGAGGAGAAGGGGACGACAGAGGATGAGATGGCTGGATGGCATCACTGACTCGATAGACATGAATTTGAGTCCAAGAACTCCGGGAGTTGGTGATGGACAGGGAGGCCTGGCAGGCTGCAATTTATGGGGTTGCAAAGAGTCAGACACGACTGAGAGACTGAACTGAACTGAACTGTGTCACTTGGAGCAGCTGCTGGCCACAGAAGCCAGGGGAACATGTTAAGATGATACCTCCATCAGCTTGGTTTCCTAGGTAACCCAGGTGAGCAGAGACACCCCCTGACTGCCTTCACTGAACACACAGGAGGCTCAAGGAATACACTTTTGCTGCTACTCCACTGTTAATTTGGTTTGTTACTGCTGCATAACGTGGCCTATCCTTACTGATAAAGTTGATATTCTAGTGCCTTTTTTTTTTTTTAAGTGAAGGAGGAGAGAGTTTTTGTTTGTTTCTCTCTCTTCTTTTACAGAGAGAAAGGAGGGATGAAAACAAGGACGGTGGAAAGAGATGGCCTTGGTGTGTATCTATTTTCCATCTAGGCCCTTGACCTAGTTGGAAGGCCCCACTGGAGAAAGAAGTTGAGCTGGAAGCTGAAAGAACCCTTCTTTAGGTGATTTTAAGAGAATCTTGCCATACGTTTTCAGGCCTGAGTGACAGAGAGGTGCCCTGAAATCAACAAGAGGCCATGCTTGCCCTCCTCCCATGCCACACCCCCCCAGGACCCAGCAGTGACATGACATCTCATGCACTGTGGTTCTGGGAAGGTCTTGACGTGGCCTTTTTTTTGTCCCACACTGGGGAGCGGCAAAGGATGACATGATAGCTATGACATCCTGAAGCGACAGCAGAGGCAGGGAAATGTGGGTAGATTTGATAGGACGTGCCGAAGGCATCACTCTGAAGGCTCCCAGAAATAACCAGGGAAGATTTGGGAGGAGCGATAGCATCCTGACATCACACCGGGGTGCCAAGAGCCACTGTCATTTGAAGTTACTATTAGTGGGACCTCAAATGGATGTTCAGGCTTGGGAGGTGTGAGGACAGTGAGTCAGCTGCTTTGGTTCAGCTGGCCCTGAGGTCTGGCTACCTGCTGGTTACAACACACACCTAGTGATCTTTCTGATCGCTTGCAAGCTTTTCATTCTGTCATTTTCCCACGTAAGCTACTTTGTACAAATCCACTAAAAACTGAAGCATAGTTGATGTGCAATATGATTAAGTTAAGGTACACATAGACTACTTTGATCTGGCCTTATGGATCAGTGTGTATTTTCTTCAGAGTCACACTGATGCATGAAATATTCATTCCTTGATGAAGAAAGCCAAACTGTCTGATATTATTTTAAATACCAGTGTAATTTCTAGACTTTGTTACAGGGCTAATTTTCCTTTAATGTTATTTTTTATTTAAAAAAAGAATTTCTTTTTAGGTGAGAGTTTGGGAAGCAGTTTGCTAAACTAAACTGAAATTTCCTTGTCAAAGGAATACCTTTAGGAAGCCAATATATGCTCCTAAGGGAGATCTGATAATGAGTGAAGAGTGCTTTAAAGGAAGAAATAGAGAAACTGCTATAGAAACAGATATCTGTGTGAGTCTGAATCATGCAAAAAATTAGAGATTATTTCATTTTAATTAAACTTAAACTGGGTTGGTGAGAGTTCCATTTTAACACTCTTTACAAATCCGCAATTTCAGTCTTACCACCTAGGGAATGTTATTAACAGATTGCACTCATAACCAGATAACACAGGGGGTTATCTGCCCCCAGGAGGTGGCCTAAGAGTATTGACTGTTCCCCTCTCTCTCTTGGTTTTGTTATCTTTATCCCTGACTTTAGGCAGCAGCAAATTTCCTGATGACACCTGCAGTGGTGAAGCCGGCTTTGAGAATCCATTAATTCTTCTCCATCTGCTTAGATCGATGGCTCAGGCAACCCTGGGCATCACCGTCTTGTGCACAGCAAAGCCATCTTCCTCTTGAAATATAGTGCAAAAACCTGGGACAACATCAACATGGAAAATAGTTTTATTCTCTTTGTGTGTGTGTGTGTGTGTGTGTGTGTGTGTGTGTGTGCGCACACGTGTGTGCGCACTCTGTCGTGTCCGACTCTTTACAACTGCATGGACTGTAGCCTGCCAGTCTATATGTGGAATTCTCCAAGCAAGGATACCTGAGTGGGTTGCCATTTCTTTCTCTAGGGGTCTTCCCGACCCAGGGATTGAACCAGCATCTCTTGTGTCTTCTGCATTGGTAGGCGGATTCTTTACCACTGTACTATCTGGGAAGCCCTATTCTCTTTATAAGCAGTGGCAGATTATCATACTTGTTAATAAAGTCACATTTCTTTCAGATATTATAACTTAAAACTTATAGCCTTCTTTCAAATACATGCATACAATTTCTCACCCCCAAATGGTGAAGTCCTAAGTCTTTCTCAAGGTCACCAATTAGAAGCAGAAATGGAATTCAGACTCAGGACTTCGTGCTCCTTGATTGTCCCCCTCCTCCCTTAGTTTGGGGACATTGGTAAATGATTAAAGGGGTGATGTTTTCTATAATACTTTTAATGCTTCAACACTGTTATTTTGGTTTCATAGAAAGGATTACAGAAAGTATATTTCTCTTTTGATGTACAGTACAATGGTATGCTTCCAGTGCATGAATCACTCTATTTCCCCAAATAATATCTCTCTTTCTTAAACTGGCAAAGCAAGTCGGTGTCTCTATAAACCACCCTACAAATTCATCCAAAAATCTAGTTGCTGAAGAGCCTATATAAACCAGAAAGCTAGGATCTGACAATTTAGGATAAAGAATATTGAGAGAAAAGTAAATAGTTGCCTTTAATTAATCCAAATCTTCCCTTATTAGTTTTAAAGAGAATAATAATAATAGAGTATCAGCAGTAACCTTACTGAATGACTATTCTGAGGTTGAGTGTGGCACTCAGCCTGATACTGATCTGCTGTCATTTAATGCTCACGATAACCCCATGACGTCAGTACTATTTTAGCCCCATTTTACTAGTGAGGAACTGAGGTTTATAGAGCTTGTGCAACTTGTCCAGGTTTTACAGCAAGCAAGAAAGCAGCTGAGTGGTATTTTGCTTTTTACTCTTCTATCTGAGGAAACCTCACTTCTGGAAAAAGAAATTTTTTCCACACACACAAAAACAAATTCAGCCAACACAGAAATGAGTTGAAGAAACCAAGAGACCTATGTAACCAATTTCAGCTTCACTTATTGGAATCTGGCTTCAATGGAGACTTACTAATCTTGTCAATTTCCTTGGAAAATTAATTTGCTTTGCAGCAAAGCCATAGGACTGTGTATATTAAATATGCAATTAAGCTAGACCTAGTCTACACTTAGCCAGGCACAAATTGTATAATTTAGAGGGAAAAAAAAGTAAATTAAGATGCAGCAACCTGAAACATTTTTCATTTAAAGAAAAGCTAACAGCTCAATATATTATTTTTTTGTAGCTACGGGGGCTTGACCCTTTGGGGATGTTGAAAGGAAAGGAATAATGGAATTGATTGAAGAAAGGGAAAAACAGCAACTTGAAAATGGTTGTGGCAGATTAGATGGCATTATAATGCCTGTCATGACTTCCTCCTGCCAAAATGAGATTCATTAAAGAAAACGCTTAACTAAATTAAAACTCTTCTCACCAATATCCTCCCCTCCAGATGTGAATGGCAGACTGTGGCCTGGTTAACAGGACTGTGGGTAATTAGTGGAAATATTTCATAACATTCTAATAAGAGGAAGACAAGAAATACTGAGAAACACTTTATTTGCTTTTAACCCCAAACGACGAAGACAGCTGACTGACTGATGACTTCTTGTATCAGGAATCCACAAGGAGACAGCGAGATGTCTTCATGAGAGCCAGTTGCTCAGCAGCGGTCATTCTGCTCCAGCGCCATGCTGTGGTTGTTGCCCGACTTACACCCAAGATGAAAAGATGGTTTCAAGAGTGGCAGTGAGGAGGAGCAGTTGGCTCAGGGAGCATCAGTTCCTTGCATGAATTGTGTTCTTTTCTGGACTTCACCGGGATCATCTATACTCTGGGAAACAGCAACAACCCCTCCTGTGGGCATTTCAATTTATGGAAAATGGTAGAAAACAGAAATGTCCATGTCAAACAAAATGTACTTCCAGTTCTCTTTTATTATTATTTTAAATATTTATTTATTTAGCTGTGTTGGGTCTTACCTGTGGCATGTAGTATATAGTTCTCCACTCAGAGATCGAACCTGAGCTTTCTGCTTGGGGAGCACGGAGTCTTAGCTACTGGACCACCAGGGAAGTCCCTGTTTTTCTGTTTTTTTGGGGAGAGCTCTCAAAAACTTCCTGGGTGGCTCAGATGGTAAAGAATCTGCCGGCAATGCAGGACACCCCGATTCAATCCGGAAGATGCCGTGGAAAAGGAAATGGCAACCCACTCCAGTATTCTTGGCTGGAGAATCCCATGGACAGAGGAGCCTGGCGGGCTACAGTCTGTGGAGTTGCAAAGACTAGACATTACTAAGAGACTAACACCTTCACTCAAAGGGCACGTTGAATTATTGGAGCTGCTAAATGACGCAGCCCCCGCCCAGGGTGGCAGATGGAGTTCTGCTCCTGGAAGAAGATGGTGTAGCTCACACATCTTGTGTTTCATTTAACTCTGAGGGGATAGTTTAGAGTTCCTCCCTCTGTCACCTAAATCCCAGGGAATTGGAGTGTCGAAGTGAATCAAGGTACCATTTATTTCTTTGAATCTTAAAGAATTAAAAAAATTAATTTATTGAATTTTCCTTCTACTTTTACTGAGTTGACATTCAGCACTGTATATGTTTAAGGTGCACAGCACAGTGATTTGACTTACGTTGTGTGTGTGTGTGTGTGTGTGTGTGTGTGTGCACATATTAAGTCGCTTCAGTCATGTCTGACTCTTTGTGACCCTGTGGACTCTAGCCCACCAGGCTCCTCTGTCCATGGGATTCTCCAGGCTTGAATATTGGAGTGGATTACTATGCCCTCCTCCAAAGGATCTTCCCAACCCAGGGATCAAACCTGCGTCTTTTATGTCTCCTGCGTTGGCAGGCAGGTCCTTTACCACTAGTGCCACCTGGGAAGCTTGATTTGACTTACAGACATCATGAAGTTAAGTGAACATCTACCATCTCATCTCATCTCATCTCATCTCATCTCATGGCTGCGAAATTAAGGAAGAAAAAAAATATTTTCCTTGTAATGGATACACTCAGGACCTATTCTCTTAACAATCTTCATGTATAGCATACAGCAGTGTTAATTATATTTATCCTGTTGTACATTACATCCTAGAACTTATTTATAACTGGAAGTTTGCACCTTTTGACTGCCTTCACCCAGCCCTCTCTTTCACCAGGTCTCTGGCCTCTGGTAACCATAAATCTGATCTCTTTTCTTATGAGATTTTTTTGTTTGTTTTTGAAGCATAATTGACCTACAATATTATGTTAGTTCTGTTATACAACATAGTAATTCAATATTTCTATACATTTTAAAATGATTGTCAGAATAAGTATAGATACAATCTGTCACCATAAAAAGATACTGCACAGTTATTGACTGAATTCCCCACATGGTACTTGTCATAACCAGGACTCATATATTTAGGAAGTGGAAGCTTGTACCTCAACCTTCCCCACCTATTTCTTTTCTCTCCCAATGCTCCCCGCCCTCCCTGGCAACACCTGTTCATTCTCTGTATCTATGAGTCTGGTTTTGTTTTGTTTCTTAGATTCCATATAAATGAAATCATACAGTATTTGCCTTTTTCTGACTTATTTCA
Organism: Madoqua kirkii; assembly: GCA_006408675.1. Lineage (NCBI taxonomy): Eukaryota > Metazoa > Chordata > Mammalia > Artiodactyla > Bovidae > Madoqua > Madoqua kirkii. The sequence continues at coordinate 266 of SJYC01024076.1, read as the reverse complement.
CTTATCCTCTAGGTCCATCCATGTTATTGCAAATGGCAAGATTTCATTCTTTTTTGTGGCTAAGTTATATGCAGAGTACATCATGAGAAATGCTGAACTGGAAGAAGCACAAGCTGGAATCAAGATTGCCGGGAGAAATGTCAATAACCTCAGATATGCAGATAACACCACCCTTATGGCAGAAAGTGAAGAGGAACTAAGAAGCCTTTTGGTGAAAGTGAAAGTGGAGAGTGGAAAAGTTGGCTTAAAGCTCAACATTCAGAAAA
>SJYC01024075.1:0-16184 GCA_006408675.1 Madoqua kirkii | reverse complement strand
ATATTCAAAAGCAGAGACATTACTTTGCCGACTAAGGTCCATCTAGTCAAGGCTATGGTTTTTCCTGTGGTCATATATGGATGTGAGAGTTGGACTGTGAAGAAAGCTGAGCACCTAAGAATTGATGCTTTTGAACTGTGGTGTTGGAGAAGACTCTTGAGAGTCCCTTGGACTGCAAGGAGATCCAACCAGTCCATTCTAAAGGAGATCAGCCCTGGGATTTCTTTGGAAGGAATGATGCTAAAGCTGAAACTCCAGTACTTTGGCCAGCTCATGAGAAGAGATGACTCATTGGAAAAGACTCTGATGCTGGGAGGGATTGGGGGCAGGAGGAGAAGGGAATGACAGAGGATGAGATGGCTGGATGGTATCACCAACTCGATGGACGTGAGTTTGAGTGAACTCCAGGAGATGGTGTTGGACAGGGAGGCCTGGCGTGCTGCAGTTCATGGGGTTGCAAAGAGTTGGACACGACTGAGCGACTGACCTGACCTGAATATTCCAGTATATATATATATATAATATATATATATATATATATATATGTCCCATCTTCTTTATTCATCTATTGATGGTCACTTAGGTTGCTTCCATATCTTGGCTATTGTAAATTATGCTGCAATAAACATAGAGGTGCATATATCTTTTCAAATTAGTGTTTTAATTTTATTCAGCTAAATATCAAGGAATTGAATTACACGATCATTGTATTTTTAATTTTTGGAGGAATCTCCATAGCATTTTCCACAGTGGCTCTGCCAATTTACATTCCCACCAATAGTGCATGTTGTTGTTCAGTTGCTCAGCCATGTCCGACTCTTAGCAACCCCACGGACTGCAGCACGGTAGGCTTCCCTGTCCTTCACTATCTCCCAGAATTTGCTCAAACTCATGTCCACCGAGTTGGTGATGCCCTCCAACCATCTTATCCTCACTTCTCGTCCTGCCTTCTCCCTTTTCTCCACATCCTTGCCAACTTTTGCTTTTTTGTTGTCTTTTTAATAATAGCTGTTCTGGTAGATATGAAGTAATTAGTGTTGTTGACCATCTTTTCATGTGCCTTTTGGCCATATTTGCTTGAATCTTTTACTAGATCATGAGCTCCTTAAAAGCAGGGACACAACTTGTTTAATTATATTCTCAACTTCTAGTTTAATGCTGGCTCAGAATAGGAACATAATAAATATTTTGAATGAATGAATGAGCTTAGATCTGACTGTAAAATGGAGTTCAGTTCAGTTCAGTTGCTCAGTTGTATCTGACTCTTTGTGACCCCTTGGACTGCAGCACGCCAGGCTTCCCTGTCCATCACCAACTCCCGGAGTTTACTCTAACTCATGTCCATCAAGTTGGTGATGCCATTCCACCATCTGATCCTCTGTTGTCCCCTTCTCCTCCTGGCCTCAATCTTTCCCAGCATCAGGGTCTTTTCCAATGAGTCAGTTCTCATCAGGTGGCCAAAGTATTGGAGATTGTTTCAGCATCAGTCCTTCCAATGAATATTCAGGACTGATTTCTTTTAGGACTGACTGGTTTGATCTCCTTGCAGTCCAAGGGACTCTCGAGAGTCTTCTTCAACATCACAGTTAAAAGCATCAGAAGTAAAGTGGAGGAAGCCACTTTTTTCACTATCTTGGAGGATGCTGCACTCAGGAGGAGGAAGGGGTGCCTCTTGCAAGGGTAGAGTCTCACCCTTAGGAGACAAGTGTGTCCCATGTGTGTAGGAGGGGGAACGGAGGTGTGGAAAGGGCTGCTTTGCTTACCCTGTTCAAGAGCTTAGAAAAGGAGATACTTGTGGGTTTAAGTTTATCCTAAAGCCAATCTGGGGCTGAAACTTCCATTTAGAATTATCTATTTTTACTGAACTTCAGAAGCTACTAGGAATATTTTTCTTAAAATACACATTCCTACTCCAGACTAATTAAGTCAGAAGCTGGGATGGTGATACAAAAGGGAATGAAAACTTCAGAAAGTCTCTAATGTGTAGCCAGAGTTGGGCCATAGTTCCAGTCCAGTGGTTCTGAGCACTGTGGGTATTAGAATCACTGGTGAATGTTCAAAATGTGTACCTGCTTGGCCCCACTTCCACACGTGGGATTCAGGGGGTTTATTGGGCTCACACTTCTATATTGACACAGGATTTGGAAAAACATCAAGGGCTGAGAGAACTCCTTGGCTGATGGTTTTACTGTTTTAAGAACAGTCTGAGGTGCTTGTTGGGAACACAGATTCTGGGTCCTCCAGCACCTATTGTCTTGACTATAACAGAGGGGTATGGGTCTTGCTAACTTTAAAGATGCTCCAGGTGATTCCCATGATTAGGGAAACATCACTCGTTTTGTGTTTCTCAAAGTGTGGCTCCCAGACCAGCAGCATCAGTACCACGTGGGAATTTGTTAGAAATACGGATTCTGGGGCTCCACTTTAGATCCCCCAAATCAGAAACCTTGGGAGGAAAGGCTTCCCTGGTGGTTCAGTCATTGAGAATTAGCCTTGCAATGTAACAGTTTCAACCCCTGATTCTGGAAGATCACATATGCCTCAGGGCAACTAAGCCTGAGCTCTCCAACTACTGAGCCCAGAGCTGCAGCTACTGAAGCCTTCAAACCCTAGAGCTAAGGAGGAAGCCTTGCACAGTAACTAGAGGAGCTCCTTCACTCACTGCAGCTAGAGAAACCCGCTCAGAGCCAAAAATAAACAAATAACTTTAAAAAAATAAAGAAAGAAACCCTGTGGGTGGGACCCACCTCTCCGTTATCTCACAAGCCCTTCAGGGGATTCCAGCACTTCTAGAACTTGAGAACCGCTGTTCTAGTTCCTGTTTCTCAAAGTGTGGGACCCAGACAGGGGCGTTAGCATCGCCTGGGAACTTGTTAAAAATGAAGTATCTCAGTGTCCCCGCCCCAGACCAAATGAGTCATAATCTACATTTTAAAAAGATCCCCGGTGATTCCTATGCACATGAAAGTTTGAGAAAGTGAAGTTGCTCAGTCCTGTCTGATTCTTTGCAACCCCATCCAGGCAAGAATACTGGAGTAGGTTGCCATTTCCTTCTCCAGGAAATCTTCCCAAATCAGGGATTGAACCCAGGTCTCCCGCATTCTAGGCAGACGCTTTACCGTCTGAGCCAGATAAATATCATTTAGCTGTGGAAATAGAAAAATGTAAGCTCCTTTAATGAGAAGCAGAACCAAAATTAGTAATATGTCTCCCTTTAAGAACAGAAGTGACTTTAATTAAAGAGAAATTAGGAGGCAGATCATGTAGAACTGTATTAATAATAATAAATAAATCCCAGCTTTGTGTTATTAGTTGGGTTAAAGAATTCAAGTAAGATTAAATGTAAAGATATTCTAACTCCTATCCTATATTATTTCTTTCCGTAGTGTTTCCTAATTCAATATAGGGGCTATCAAATTGTTTTACTCCAGAGTCTGACTCTATTCCTTTGGAATATAAATTTGTGCTGTGTGTATGTATACATACATGTGTATTAATGTATTAGTCAGGGTTTGTCTACAGTTCAAAATCTGTAGGGCAGACTGGCAGCCTAGAAATTTCAGCAAGAATTGACACTGAAGTCTTGTCTCCAGTCTGGAGACAGAATTTCTTCCTTCTTGGAGGATGTTATTCTTTTTCCCTTAAGGCCTTAAACTGATCGGATGAGAGAGTAATATAGAGAGAATAATCTATATTAATTAATTAATTAATATCCACATTTTAAAGAGTAATCTATTTTACTCAAAGTTTACTGATGTAAATAACATAAAAAATATCTGCACAGAAGCATCCAGATTGGTGTTTGACCGAACTACTGGGTACCACAGTTGAAGCCGTAGACACATAAAATTAACCATTCGTATTCATAAAACGTATCTTTGAAAGTTTTAGAAAGTCATAAAATATGGCTAGAGTTAGAGCTAGTGATAATTCACAAGCTTTTGTCACTCATTTTAAATGTAATTGAGCTCTTCGAGTTTTTCTTCTGCCCCCCTCACCCCAACTTTGCATTAAACTTCTGTTCAGACAATATAAACTCTTAGTGCAACCTCTTTGCTGTTACAATGGCTCATACTTTGTTAATAACAAATTTGATTTAAATAAATAATTTATGACAGTTGTAAATTTTTTAAAAATGAAGTCTAGTTGATTTACAAAGTTGTGTTAGTTTCGAGTGTGTAGCACAGTGATTAGTCATATATATGTGTGTGTGTGTGTGTATATATATATATATATATATATATATATTCTTTTTCAGAGACAGTTGTAACTGAAAACAGCCTGTGGATAGTCATTTATTGTCCACATTGCTCTTTTTAGGGGTTTAAGTCAACTTAGCCTGAACCCATGTTTCAAGTAAAAAGTCCTTCTTACTCTTATTTTGAATTGCCAGTCTAATTGCCTCATTTCTCCATTTGCCTCCACTTCTGTGTCCAGGTGTTTAGTTATGGCCCAGCTGTGCAGAAAGATAAATTTGGACCAGGCAAAGGCAATGAGATAGCCCTCTTGGTGACTGTCATCTATTAATTTTGAGAGCTTTTCCCTTAGCAGGTTATTTCTTTAATGAGATAAGTGATTTCTGTATGAACGCGTGGGGGTGATTTTGTACAACCAAGACTCTGAAGATACTGTGGTTCTGCATGGCCCAAAGAAAAAGAGAAGAGAATGTCCGTGTGTGGTCCCGGGCAGCTCCCTGGATTTGGACTTTGGCTTGTCTGAACTGCTATGCAGGAGAGTCAGTCTAGAAGACAACGGGAGGTAGGGATGACTGGTACCAAAATCATGCAAAACTCTGTGCAAATGCAAACGAGTCCACAGACGCCTTTGGCCACCATTTAAGGTGAATGACTTCCCTGGTGGCTCAGAGGGTAAAGCGTCTGCCTGCAGTGCTGGAAACCTGGGTTCGATCCCTGGGTCAGAAAGATCCCCTGGGGAAGGAAATGGTAACCCACTCCAGTATTCTTGCCTGGAGAATCCCATAGATGGAGGAGCCTGGTATGCTACAGTCCACGGGGTTGCAAAGAGTAGGACACGACTGAGCGATTTCACTTTAATGTGAATGATGGTTCTAGGTGGGTTGCTATGGCAGAAACTCATCTGATAACGGAACAAGGAGGCTTTGTTGGAAGATAGCACAGAACTGAAGACCATTTATGAGGCTGAGGGGGCTTCCCAGGTGGCACTAGTGGTAAAGTGTTCACCAGCCAGTGCAGGAGACTTAAGAGACACTGGGTCAGAAAGATGCCCTGGAGGAGGGCATAGCAACCCACTCCAATATTCTTACTTGGAGAATCCCATGGACAGAGAAGCCCGGCAGGCAACAGTCCATGGAGTCACAAAGAGTTGGACACAACTAAAGTAACTTGGCACACAGCATGTATGAGACTGAGAGCAGCTTCAGGCACTCGGGGCGGGATTATTCCTTGTCATCTTCTCAGGCTTTGCTGTAAGGTAAGTGGGGCCTGATGTTGACTGAGCTGGGTCAGGTGAGTGTCACTCATGATCGAAGAGGAAGCAGGTTTTCTCACCTGCCACAGCAGAAAAATCTCTGTCGAAGACTTCACTTGGCCCCAGTTGTGTTCCATGTGCATCCCTGGACCAGTCACTAAGACAGGAAGAGGGTTCTTGTGACATTCTTGAGGAAGGAGGTTAGGGTTTGTTTCTAGGGAAAGTGGAGACAAAGTGGGCTGGGCAGATAAAGACAAAAGCTATTGGGGTTAACCAAGAATTAATTTACATATTCATGGATTTTAGTAGCTCTGTTGGAAGCCCCTTCTGTGAGAAAGATCTCTTGCTCTTTGGCAAAGGGGTTTTCAGCGTTTTGTTGTGTGCTTCCCAAGGTAGCCATTTTCTCCCATGGAGGGTTTACATGTTCCATCTCATATTTATTTACTTTCCTTGGGGAACTCTTGCTATGATAACAAGATTTTTATTTTGCATACATTGAGTTTCTATTTGGTGATGGTATTGCATTTATCTGATATGTGATATAACAGTTATTTTAACAGTTTTGTAAGTAGATACTCTTGTAACTTTACTTAACCAACCCTGTTGGACACCTAAATTATTTTTACTTTTTCCTTTTATAAATGTGGCAGGATGGAGTTATCTTTTACCTTGAAAACCTATCTTTCCTTTCTTTCATCATCTTTTGTGAGAGAAGATATTTTGCAGACAGAGTAGAGAGAAATTCTGTTGAATAATACTTCAGAATTTTGCTAGGGGAGGTGGTCAATGCGAGGAAGAAAAAGGTTTGTTTTTTCCAGTAGATGTTCTGCACTAAAGAATATTAAAGTCCAAAACTTCTCCCAAGAAGCATGATGAGAGCCTCCTGCAACCCCTCAAGTTGGAGAAACTGAGGACTTTGTGGAAAATGCAAGAAGGAGCAAGTGTGATGAGGGGGAAAAAAGGAAATAAAAAAAATTTTTTTTTAGCTTTTTATTTTATATTGGAATATAGCTGATTAACAGTGTTGTGATAGTTTCAGGTGTACAGCAAATGGACTCAGCCACATATAAGCAAGTATCCATTCTTCCCCAAACTCCCTTCTCATCCAGGTTGCCACATAACATTGAGCAGAGTTTTCGGTGCTATAAAGTAGGTACTTGATGGCTATCCATTTTAAATATAGCAAAGGTGTAAATGTTGATCCCAAACTCCCTAACTATCCCTTTACCCTTTCCTTCCTAAAAAGGGGAAAATGTTTAAAAAGACAAAGAAGTGGGGGAGAACATAGAAAAAAGAGGGTCCTGAAACTTATCCATGGAAAAATCTAGAGGGAGAGTAAGGGTTATATAAGTTATAAACAGTAGAAATCAACTATGGATAACTTAAGCATTGGAGAGGTATGGATAAGTCATGGGATTTAAAACTAAATTCATGAACTAGACTCAGAGAGGGCACTTATAAGAGCAGCTCTACCGTGTGCTATACAGCAGGTTCTCGTTGGTTACCAAGTTTGCATATAGTAATGTGCAAAGTAGTGTCTTTTCCCCTGGAGAAGGAAATGACAACCCACTCCAGTATTCTTGCCTCGGAAAGCCTATGGACCAGGGAGCCTGGTGGACTACAGTCCATGGGGTTGTAAAGAGTCGGACATGACTGAATGACTGTGCACATACACATATGTGAAAAAGCTGTACACTTAAAGAGAAAAAGCATGGAACCAAGGAGAAATGTACAATAACTAGTTTATATCTTAAAATTGTGAGTGCAATCAAATACTTTTATACAAGAGTGATAATATATTTGATAGCTATAGGTGGAAAGGTTCTACCCTTTCAAGATAGTAAAGATAGTGCAAGACATTATAAATGACAGTTTTGAAAAGAAAAATAACCTTACTATAGGTAAGAAAAAGAATACACGATCTCTTTGAAATAAAAATATGTATTCAGTGGTTTTACTCTATAACTGAAGCTGTTTAAAACAATAACCATTAAATTGAAGAAGAAGAAGAAAAAAAAAGAGCAGCTCCAGAGACCTAGGGAGCAGGAACCCATGAACAGTCTTCAGGGCTAGACTCAAGGATAAATTAGCTTCAGTTACTGGGTTTGGTCCAAGGATTCTTGGAAAGTCACACAAGACACTGGGTCAGAAAGATGCCCTGGAGGAGGGCATAGCAACCCACTCCAATATTCTTACTTGGAGAATCCCATGGACAGAGAAGCCCGGCAGGCAACAGTCCATGGAGTCACAAAGAGTTGGACACAACTAAAGTAACTTGGCACACAGCATGTATGAGACTGAGAGCAGCTTCAGGCACTCGGGGGGGATTATTCCTTGTCATCTTCTCAGGCTTTGCTGTAAGGTAAGTGGGGCCTGATGTTGACTGAGCTGGGTCAGGTGAGTGTCACTCATGATCGAAGAGGAAGCAGGTTTTCTCACCTGCCACAGCAGAAAAATCTCTGTCGAAGACTTCACTTGGCCCCAGTTGTGTTCCATGTGCATCCCTGGACCAGTCACTAAGACAGGAAGAGGGTTCTTGTGACATTCTTGAGGAAGGAGGTTAGGGTTTGTTTCTAGGGAAAGTGGAGACAAAGTGGGCTGGGCAGATAAAGACAAAAGCTATTGGGGTTAACCAAGAATTAATTTACATATTCATGGATTTTAGTAGCTCTGTTGGAAGCCCCTTCTGTGAGAAAGATCTCTTGCTCTTTGGCAAAGGGGTTTTCAGCGTTTTGTTGTGTGCTTCCCAAGGTAGCCATTTTCTCCCATGGAGGGTTTACATGTTCCATCTCATATTTATTTACTTTCCTTGGGGAACTCTTGCTATGATAACAAGATTTTTATTTTGCATACATTGAGTTTCTATTTGGTGATGGTATTGCATTTATCTGATATGTGATATAACAGTTATTTTAACAGTTTTGTAAGTAGATACTCTTGTAACTTTACTTAACCAACCCTGTTGGACACCTAAATTATTTTTACTTTTTCCTTTTATAAATGTGGCAGGATGGAGTTATCTTTTACCTTGAAAACCTATCTTTCCTTTCTTTCATCATCTTTTGTGAGAGAAGATATTTTGCAGACAGAGTAGAGAGAAATTCTGTTGAATAATACTTCAGAATTTTGCTAGGGGAGGTGGTCAATGCGAGGAAGAAAAAGGTTTGTTTTTTTCAGTAGATGTTCTGCACTAAAGAATATTAAAGTCCAAAACTTCTCCCAAGAAGCATGATGAGAGCCTCCTGCAACCCCTCAAGTTGGAGAAACTGAGGACTTTGTGGAAAATGCAAGAAGGAGCAAGTGTGATGAGGGGGAAAAAAGGAAATAAAAAAAAATTTTTTTTAGTTTTTATTTTATATTGGAATATAGCTGATTAACAGTGTTGTGATAGTTTCAGGTGTACAGCAAATGGACTCAGCCACATATAAGCAAGTATCCATTCTTCCCCAAACTCCCTTCTCATCCAGGTTGCCACATAACATTGAGCAGAGTTTTCGGTGCTATAAAGTAGGTACTTGATGGCTATCCATTTTAAATATAGCAAAGGTGTAAATGTTGATCCCAAACTCCCTAACTATCCCTTTACCCTTTCCTTCCTAAAAAGGGGAAAATGTTTAAAAAGACAAAGAAGTGGGGGAGAACATAGAAAAAAGAGGGTCCTGAAACTTATCCATGGAAAAATCTAGAGGGAGAGTAAGGGTTATATAAGTTATAAACAGTAGAAATCAACTATGGATAACTTAAGCATTGGAGAGGTATGGATAAGTCATGGGATTTAAAACTAAATTCATGAACTAGACTCAGAGAGGGCACTTATAAGAGCAGCTCTACCGTGTGCTATACAGCAGGTTCTCGTTGGTTACCAAGTTTGCATATAGTAATGTGCAAAGTAGTGTCTTTTCCCCTGGAGAAGGAAATGACAACCCACTCCAGTATTCTTGCCTCGGAAAGCCTATGGACCAGGGAGCCTGGTGGACTACAGTCCATGGGGTTGTAAAGAGTCGGACATGACTGAATGACTGTGCACATACACATATGTGAAAAAGCTGTACACTTAAAGAGAAAAAGCATGGAACCAAGGAGAAATGTACAATAACTAGTTTATATCTTAAAATTGTGAGTGCAATCAAATACTTTTATACAAGAGTGATAATATATTTGATAGCTATAGGTGGAAAGGTTCTACCCTTTCAAGATAGTAAAGATAGTGCAAGACATTATAAATGACAGTTTTGAAAAGAAAAATAACCTTACTATAGGTAAGAAAAAGAATACACGATCTCTTTGAAATAAAAATATGTATTCAGTGGTTTTACTCTATAACTGAAGCTGTTTAAAACAATAACCATTAAATTGAAGAAGAAGAAGAAAAAAAAAGAGCAGCTCCAGAGACCTAGGGAGCAGGAACCCATGAACAGTCTTCAGGGCTAGACTCAAGGATAAATTAGCTTCAGTTACTGGGTTTGGTCCAAGGATTCTTGGAAAGTCACACTGAGTCTCGGCACAGAGGTGGGAGGGTATTTCTCAAAGCAAACTCAAAGTGTTGGTACAGGAAGGAAGGAGCATGGATGTTGTCCAGGCAAAAACAACAGTTGAGGAAAAACAAATCCTGAGCAAGTTACTCATGCCTCACTTCTCCTTTGATTTTGCTTATAAAATCACAGACCATTCTCCCAGAAAGACATTCCCTTACTTCCTACTTTTGTTTCAGTTCCTAAAATTGTTTCAGTTGGCAATTTGGGCCTTTCCTGCCCTTGAACCCTAATGGAAAATTACTGATGGGACCCCCTCTATCAATGCCCACCTGCCTTGGGTAGACAGATTCAGAGATGGTTTCATACATATATATATACATGTATTTTAGTGAAGTACAGTTGATTTACAATATTGTGTTAATTTATGCTGTATAGCAAAGGGATTCAGTTATATATACATATATATATTCTTTTTTTAAAAATATTCTTTTTCATTATGGTTTACATAAGATATTGAGTATAGTTCTCTGTGCTATACAGTAGGAAACTTGTTTATGAGATGGTCCTGTAGCTGAGCATGAGAAGGCATTGAAGAAGCCCTGGACAAGTCTCCCCAGGGCAGATCCCAGATGGCCTCAGACTTTCCAAGCTCGTAGAGGTGAGAGGAGGTGCAGGCAGGTCTAACAGCCTGGTTTCTGATCTCCAAGGCCAGCATTTTTATTTTAATGTACCTGGTCAAATGTGTCAATTTGACTTGGCCTTGGGCCGTCCAGATAACTGATTAGATATTCTTGGTGCCTATGAGAAAGTTTAGGCTTCCCAGGTAGTGTTAGTGGTAAAGAACCTGCCTGCCAATGCAGGAGACGAAAGAGACATGGATTCAGTCTCTGGGTCAGGAAGATCCCTGGAGGAGGGCATGGCAACCCACAGCAGTATTTTTGCTTGGAGAGTCCCATGGACAGAGGAGCCCAGTGAGCTACAGTCCATAGCGTTGCAAAGAGCCAGACATGACTGACGTGACTTAGCATGCATGCACGAGAGGGTATTTCCAAGAGAAATACCTGAGTTGGCGGACTAAGTAAAGCAGATGGCTCTCTCTAGTGTGTGGGGGCATCATCTAACCTCCTGGGGGCCTGAAGAGAATGAAAAGGCAGGGGAAGTTTGAATTGTCTCTCTGCCTGACCGCTGAGCTGGGACATTGATCTGGGAGCTCCTGGTTCTCAGGCCTTCAGACCTGGACTGGAATCTATGCCTCTGGTTCTAGCTGTAAGGCTTTCCAACTACACCGTCAGCTTTCTTGGGTCTCCAGGAAGACGCTGTGGGACTTCTTAGCCTCTGTAATATTATGAACCAATATCTCATAATAAATAAAGAATATATGTATATAATCTCCCACTGGTTCTGTTTCTCTGGAATACTCTGATAAGTACACTGGTCATTACAGCTTCAGACAGAAGGTTGTGCTCCATGGATGTGTTTTTGCAGAATTTGAGAATCTCTGTGAAAAGTAAAAGAATAACTAAATGAAATAGTTGGAAGGAAAAATATTATTGATGGTAAGGGGGCAACAATGGGACAGAAACATTTCAAAGGAAGTCTTAGATTTAGAATGTGGCTATTGATGGGACATAAGGCAAGATGCTGCAGGCAAAAAGATGATGCACGGGTTTCTCATTGCAGTGGCTTCCCTTGTTGCAGAGCGCAGGCTCTAGGCATTTGGGTTTCAGTAGCTGCGGCTCGCAGGCACTAGAGCAAGGGCTGTTGCTCCTTGGCATGTGGGATATTCCTGGACCAGGGATGGAACTGGTGTCCTCTGCATTGCAAGGCACATTCTTAACCACTGGACTACCAGGGAAGCCTCTTTAATCCTACCTCTTTAATCCTGAGGCAGATTGAAATAAGCACAAGATAGAAATCACTGTCCACAAATCTGAAAATAAATGATACAAATGAACTTACAAAGCAGTAAGAAACTCACAGAAAAAGAATTTATGGCTGCCAGGGGGACGAGATAGTTAGGGAACGTCATATACACACCGCTATATTCAAATGGATAGCCAAGGACCTATTGCATAGTATGTGGAACTCTGCTCAATGTTATATGCCAGCTTGGATGGGAGGCAGGTTTAGGGGAGAGTGGATACATGTATATGTATGGCTGAGTCTTTTTGCTGTTCACCTGCAACTACCACAATATTGTTAATCAGCTATACCCCAATACAAAATAAAAAGTTTAAAGTTTGAAAAAAAAATCAATGTCCACAGAGAAAGTTCACTTTTTGATACATATTTTGTCTCCCCCAAATCCATAAAACACTCTGTTGTAATTCAGAAACAAAGAGTAGGGAGTAACTATAAACACAGATCCTAATAGAAATGAGGACCAAGAATCAGGCAAAGGCAGGCTCAGGCTAAGTGTCTGCATACTGCAGACTCAGGTCATTTCAGGGTGAAACAGGAGGGAAAGACAGATGAATGGGATGTTGTCTAGAAAACAAAGGGGAGAGATTTAAAGCACTATAGCCTGTTGGTTTAGAACCTACATAAAAGGCAACTAGATGATGTGGCTATCAGACACAGCCAGAAACTACAGTTCCACTTGTTCTTTAGTTTTACAAACTTTGTTTAAAATTGGTATACTGAAACAGTACAATAGTAAAAAAAAAATTAGAGATCTCTGTTACAATTCCTTAAATTAAAGTTAAACTCTGAGGTTCTCAAGTTCTAAAAACTAAGGTTAAATTTTTGTTTTCAGTTTTCATAGAAAGAGCAAAGCACACAGGTGATTTGGAACAGCTGAAGGGGTATGCTAGCTCAAGTGTGCAGCCACAGAGACCACATAAGAGCCAGGACTACAAAGAATTAGAAAACTTTAGATGTGGATGGTGTGTAAAAAGTACTCACAAAATCTGCTTCGAACTGACCTAAAGCTTTTTTTTTTTTTTTTTTTTAACTTTACTTATCTGTCCATTTGGCTGTGCTGGGTCTTAGCTGCAGCATGTGGGATTTAACTAGTTCCCTGACCAGGGATTGAACCTAAGCCCCCTGCACTGGGAGCACAGAGTCTTAGCCACTGGACTACCAGGGAAGTCCTATTTAAAAAAAATTTTTTTTTTCATTTAGTATGGTAATTTTTTTCTGCTGCAGAATTAACAAAAATTTTTTATTGCAGTATACTCGATTTATAATTTGTGTTAGTTTCAGGTGGATAGCAAAGTGATTCAGTTATACATCTATATATTGTTTTTCAGCTTCTTTTCTCTGATAGGTCATTATAGAATATTGAGTATAGTTCTCTGTGCTGAACAGTAAGTCTTTTTTGGTTGTCTATTCTTTGTACAGTGCTGTGTACATGTTAATCCCCAACTCCTAATTTATCCCTTCCCTGTCTTTCCCTTTCGGTAGCCATAAGCTTCTTTTCTGTGTCTGCTGATTATAGGCAGCTTTTTGGTTCTCCTTTCACATACATTCTAGTGCCCAGGACTTAGGAAATAGTCATTGTGGATACTTCTTAATGTTTTCTCTTCCTGACCCTTAATTTTAGCTTACAGCAGATGTTTCCATTATCCCAGAGTTGTGTCCCAAGATAGGATGGGAATGGAACAAGTGCCTAATAGGATGAGCAAAAAAAGAGCGAGGGTAACTTGCCACATCTTGATCTTTCCCCACTTGCCTTCTTTTATGATTCTACTTCTTGAGTCTTCGATTTGAGTTCAGTGGAAAACTCCCAAGTGAGAAAAAGAATTCTTTCCCATCCAGAACTTTTTCCCATCCAGAAATAGTAAATCACTTTCTATCTCTGTTATTAATACAACTTCAGCATCCCTGTCACACAAGCTCCTTGCCCATGCCTCTAAAGACTTCTTTGCACCTGGAAATTGTTACTTGCCTGAGCCTTGAAGTGTTCTTCTCCCTAACATGACCTTGTTTGTGAGTACTCTAGTATAAGATATGTCCAGATATTAAAATATATAAAGTATATAGAAAGTGAAAGTGAAGTCGCTCAGTCTGTCCGACTCTTTGTGATCCCATGGACTGTAGCCTAACAGGCTCCTCCTTTCACGGGATTTTCCAGGCAAGAATACTGGAGTGGGTTGCCTTTCCTTCTCTAGCAAATCTTCCCAACCCAAGGACTGAACCCGGGTCTCCTGCATTGTAGGCAGATGCTTTATCATCTGAGCCACTAGAGAAGTCCATAAAGTATATAACACAAGTAAAATTAATTTGCATACAATGTATTGAATGAGATCATGAAAATAACACATTTCCTGGCATTCTATTAAGATTCCATACCTGCATCATCAGGATGACCATGTTGTTGATAATGACAGTAGTTATGATCTAAAAGCCAGAATCCCAGTCAGCCCTGTCATTGTCCCACATTCATTTGCCTTACTGGTGACCCTGACCTCATCTTGTACTTCTGATATTTGTTATTTGGGTGAAAGTAAATGAGGTTTTCCCATTTTCTTGGAACCTCAGGGACCCAGCCGAGTTCCGGCCTTTCTAGGTCTTCCTCTGGATTGTATCCTTATCCAGGGAAATGGCTTGGACAAAATCATTCCAGGAGTGATGATTTGGGGCAGCACAAATTTAGAGGTAGAAAAGCCTCTCTGATTTATCCCAGAACAGTGGTTATATTCTCTCTTCATACATCATAACACTACTTACCTCTTTTTCACTGATGGTTCATTAGCATCCACATGGAACCCCAAATACACAAACATCACTAGAGCCAAGGCCACCACATATCTTGCCTTGTTCTTAAGAGCTCTTATCTCTGCTTATTTTTTTCTATGTCATTTGTGGGTTGTCTCTCCTCCCACAATAATATAAGCTTTGTTTTATTTATCATCATATTGCTGGCACTAGAACTATATCTGGTATAAAATCTACTACTCAAGCCCAAATTTGTTGGATAAATTAATGAAGAAACCCCATATTAGTTCATTAATTCATTAATAAGATTTATGCCAGAGTCTGTGATTACCTCCTTGTTTATTTATCTGGTATCTTGTTTATTGCCTAGGTAAGTGAGAAATAAAGCTTTGTGGCAAGGGGGTGTGGGGGGGTGTTAAACCTCTGATTTTTAGAGTTTTTCTTTTTAGGACTTACTGTAACATTAACCAAGATTATCCTGACTAACACATATATAAAGCTAGAGTTAGAAATTTGCTCTTTGGCCATGGAATTGAACAAATTTAATTGATATAAACTAGGATTTAGGCCTATGGTTTTTACCTAATGGCTTTATTTTCTTTTGTTAATAAAATACTCATCCTGCACGCCTGGCCTAAAAGCAAAAGATATAAACCCTGAAAGTGTTCTGGATACAAATTAAATTTCTTCAGATATTTGCTGATCTTGAAGTGAAATATTCAGTTTAGTATGCTATCTAGACTGTTTCTATTGTAAATTTGAATTTCACCTAACCCATAGTTGTTTATAATTTCTAAATGGAAACAATTAATTCCCTTAAAGCTGGAGTAAGAAACAAATATTTGTGCTCTTGATCGAGGGGGATCTTAGTTTTAGGCAGACAGCTGCAGTGATGGTAAATTTGAGGAAGAGAGAGTGCTGGAGTCAAGTATTTACCTGTTTCAGATTTTCCCAAACTTTCTAGGCTCATGGTTATAGTCAGCTCAGTTATTTATTCTTAGGTCAAAAATGTATAAGGTTTTAGATTACAAAGTAGTTAGATCCAAAGTAAATTTACTGACTGTAACTTGTATGGCACCCTCAGAAGTTTAAAATGTCCTGTAGGGCTCATCTGATTCACTGCAGTAAACCTGGGCTCCTCAGTACACACAGTTTGGGAATTCTAGATCTCTGACTTGATAGGTGGAAGGATTTGAGGAGCACTACATTTGGAGAAGATCTTTTTGGAAGTTCCTAGCTCTGCGTGAGCTTCTGTTTTGTTTTGAGGAGTCTATATTTTATTTAAGAAAATTTTTTTTTTGAAAGCTCTAATTCACTCAAAATTCTTCAGTTTGTGGTGGCTCAGATGGTAAAGAATCTGCCTGCAATGCAGGAGACCCCAGTTAGATCCCTGAGTTGGGAAGATCCCCTGAGAAGGAAACGGCTACCCACTCCATAATCTTGCTTAGAGAATTCCATGGACAAAGGAGCCTGGTGAGCTACAGTTCACGGGGTTGAAAAGAGTCAGACACAACTGAGAGACTAAAACACACACACACACACACACACACACACACACCAAGGTGGAGTAGGGTGGGGGCTGGGAGTCTGGGGGACAGGCAG
>SJYC01024074.1:0-18621 GCA_006408675.1 Madoqua kirkii | reverse complement strand
CTGCTCTCTCATCTCCATGTCAGCCGGCTGTTCTCCTGCAGCCACTGCAGCCTGGGCCTTATGCTCCCCTCCTCAGCCAGCCTCTCAGACATGCTGGCATAGAGCTTCTCCCCTCCAGCTGCCTGTGGATCTGCTGTGGGCACATGGCCAGATGAACCCTGGCCGCCCTGTTGCTGGGTAGAGCTGCAGGCCCTTCTGCAAGTCAGCCTGTGTGCTCGCTGCCAGGTGGGCCTCTCCCTGGTGGACAAGGCCCTTGTCATTGTTGCTGTCCACTTCCTGGGCCTTGTTACTGTTTTCAGTGGCAGCTGAGACCTGCAGCTTCAGATGACACACGGCCAGGTTGAGGTGGGAGGCCGGCTGAAGGGCCTGCACCTTTCTGTGAGTCCTCATAAGAGAAGCTCCACTTTTATTCCAGCCAGGACACAATTTTCTTCTTTAAAAAAAAAAATTAGATATTTACTTATGGCTGTGCTGGGTCTTCCCTGCTGTGCTCAGGTTTCTGTAGTTGCAGGGAATGGGGGCCACTCGCTAGTTGCAGGGCGCAGGCGTCTCACTGCAGTGGCCTCTTCTTGTGGTGGAGCACAGGCTCTAGGGTGCTCGGGCTTTGGCAGTTGGGGTGCACGGACTCAGTTGCCCCATGGTATATGGGATCTTCCTGGACCAGGGATTGAACCAGTGTCCCCTGCGTTGCAAGGTAGGTTCTCAACCACAACCACCAGGAAGCCCCAGGACACAGTCTTCCTGCACTGCGGCACAGCTTGCTTGTACTTGCCTTCCTTGAAGCACACAGTGCCTTGCTCCTTACTACTGTCCTCTGCTCCAGCATCTCAGAACTCATTGCCCAGGACTTGCCGGGCCTCTCAAAAATTCTTGTGCTGTATTTCATATATCAGCTCAGCATTTGGCGGGATCTGGAACTTCTCTTTCCCAGCATTGCTGAAAGCATACAAGTATTAAGATACACAATGGAATGTTCTCTTTTATCCACACACTGAATGGCTTTCTCCAGCCCACAGGGCAAGATGCACACTTTCTTCCTCACCAGCTTCAAAGCTGAGCCTTCATGGGTCAAAGATCTGGTCCTCAAGTATCCTTCCAGTGCAACTTCCAGGGTGGCGCTGTCACTGGGCTTGGCATAGCCCTCCCTATTGCCTCCGTATTCTCCTGATGATCCCCTGTCTTCTTCATCTATCAGGTCCTCTTCCTTGAACTCCAACAACTCCACCTCAAACACAAGTGTGGCTTTGGGAGGGATCCTGGGAGGGCTGCCACTGACCCCAGGCATGCTCTGGCTTACAGGTGCCATGGCACACTTCGCCTGCCTTCATGGTTGCTACGGCAACATCCCGAGCCTTAATGACCTTCCCTCTCCCCAGGTCAAAGCCTGTCCTTGTGGTCCAGGCTGGAGTGGAACTGGGTGCCATGGAGCAGCCAGCCCCTGTAGTGGACAGAGAGTCAGTCCCCAATCATCGGCATCTCCATGCCAGGGCCTTCTTGCTTGATGAACTTAAGCCACCCTCATCCTGCTCCGGGCTGAGGTCCACTCCCTCAAGGGGCTGCAGTGCCAACTGCTCCCTGCTCTTGGCCGCCCTCATCTCCTTGGTGCTCATCACACTGTTTCCCAGGCAGCGGTCACCAGTGGCTGGTTGGGGCTTGTGCCTTCTTTATTTATTTTTAAAATTATTTATTTATTTATTTGCCTGCTCCAGGTTTTAGTTGCAGATGTGGGCTCTTTCACTGCAGCATGCAGGATCTTTAGTTGGGCATGTGAACTGAAAGAGTTGGAAACCGAAGATCAAACCGGAGTCCTCTGCTTTGGGAGTATAGCATCTTAAGCACTGGACCACCAGGTAAGTCCTTACATTTCATCTTATTTATTTAAAAAGTTTTCATTTTACATTGGAGGATAGTTGATTAACAATGAAAAAGTGTTAGTTTTAAGTGTACAGCAAAGTGATTCAGTTACACAGATACATGTATTTATTCTTTTTCAAGTTCTCTCCTCTTTCAGTTTAATTCAAAATATTGAACAGAGTTCCCTGTACTATACGAGCTTCAGTTTTTTTGTGTGTGTTTAGAGAAATCTGAGTATCTATGGACAACGTATCCAAAGGAAGTAACTTGCACTTCCAGTGACATTTCAGCCATCACTCTGAATATTCACATTTCACTGAAAGAAGTCATCAGCATAGATGACACCAGGTGAGGTCAGTACACAGAAGACTAAAGTGGGTGAGCGCGTTGCTGGTGCTTTCAGCCTTTGTTCTCTTGGCTTCCAGAGTCCATGCTCTTGTGGATTTCCTGTGACCTGCTCTGGATAATCCTTCCTACCTTCTTTGATCAACTAATCCTTGCTATGGAGCTTTTAATTGTTGACATTCTTCGGGTCTTGGTCTTAGATTTCAATTATAGTCTATGAGCAGATGGCTCTCCAAACCTTTAATTTTTTTTTTCCTTCCTGTTGGTGTTTTCCTTTTAAAATCATCCCAGTCCTTTAGTAAAAGAAAATCAACCTTGACAGCTATATGCAGAGACCTTGGGGAGATAGAAAGGCAGGGCAGTCTAGGGGTCTCCATCTAGCCCCATAGAGAGACATAGAATCCTATGAAGGGAACTCAGATGTGGAGGTTCAGGGGTCCCCAACCGTTGGAGGAGACACATGACACCCACACACAGAGGCTGGGGACCTGACTCCAGAGACATTCAAGAGGCAAAGCTTCTGCTTTTCCATGGTATGCTTGATCAAGGGTTCTTCACTCTGGATAAACATCAGAATCACCTGGGAAAATTGCTAAAATGCCAGAGTCCCACTCTGACCAACAAAGCCAGATTTAGGAAGATAAGCTTGGGTATCAGGGATTTTAAAAAGCTCCTGGAGAGATTTCAATGAGTAGTCAGGGTGGGAACCACTTTGCTGGAGGAGGCTGACTTGAGAAGCAGGTGGAGATTCAGTGGAGCAGAGTGAATGTGGCCCACCAGCAGGCTCAGAGGAGAGAGGCCTGGATCTGTGGGCAAACATCTTGCCACCATGGGAAGCATAGGAATTAACCCACCACGGAGGACTATACAGCCAAGATATGGAGAAGGGCCACATCTTGATGACACCCCTGAAGTTAACACTGTGTCCGAGAACTTGAGTTTTATTTCTCATACTTCCCTGGTGGCTCAGTTGGTAAAGAGCCTGCCTGCCAATGAAGGAGATGCAGGTGAGATCCCTGGGTGGGGAAGATGCCCTGGAGAAGGAAATGGTCACCCACTTCAGTACTCTTGCCTGGGAAATCCCATGGACAGAGGAGCCTCATGTATTTCATTCTCATGCCAAGTGTTGGATGTAACTTAGCGACAAAACCACAAAAGAACCTGCCTGCCAATGAAGGAGATGCAGGTGAGATCCCTGGGTGGGGAAGATGCCCTGGAGAAGGAAATGGTCACCCACTTCAGTACTCTTGCCTGGGAAATCCCATGGACAGAGGAGCCTCATGTATTTCATTCTCATGCCAAGTGTTGGATGTAACTTAGCGACAAAACCACTACCACCACCACTTTCTATACTTAAGCCCAAATCCCCATGGACAGGGGAGCCTGATGGGTTACAGTCCATGGGGTCGCAGAGCTGGACATGACTGAACAACTATGCACAGCATAGAGAGACTCTAGAGAGACTCTAGAGAGACAGCAGAGGGCTATTGCTCCCTACCTCCCCCTCCTCTGCCAACACTCTTCAAGGTACAGTCACATTTTATTTTTCGGCTGTGATGGCTCTTTGTTGCTGTGCTTGCAGACTTTCTCTACTTGTGGTGAGAGAGGGCTATTCTTTACTTTTGGTGCTTGGGCTTCTCATTGTTGGCTCTGGGCTTCAATAGTTGCAGCTCCTGGGCTTAGTTGCTCTGTGGAATGTGAGATCTTCCCAGACCAGGGATCTAACCCATGTTTCCTACATTGACATGTGGCTTCTTAACCGCTGGGCTACCAGGGAAGTCCAATATTTGCATTTAGACCTTCTGGAAAGGTCTTTGTTTTTGCTTTGGTCAGTAGAGACTACTCATTGTGTCCTAATATTTGTTCTCCCTCTCTTCCATAGCATAGTTTTCTAGCTGAACTTCCCAGAGAAATAAAGACTACAAGTCTTAGCCTCCATTGTAGCTATGGCCATACTAAGTTTTGGCCAGTAGGATGCAGCAGGATAATGTGATTTTATCCAGAATCCTTTAAAGACTGCAAGAATGGACCATTTTCTCCATCCTTTCTCCAGTTTGCTATCTGAAACATAAATGTTTCCATCTTTGACTTGACGATGAGGTTGTATCTTATAAATGGGACAGACGGGGATTCCAGGGAGTGGAGCCACCCCATCGACTCTGGCCTGACACTTCCAGAGTTCATTTGTGTGAATGAGAAATATCAAATTTCTCTCTTGTTAAGCCAATGCTATTTTGGGTTTTCTGTCACTCAAAGCTGAATCTAATCCTAACTAATATACCTTTTAAGTTTCATCTTGAGATATTTGGACCATCACTTTGTGTCTTTGGGTACTAATGTCATCATTCAACATCTCTATGCCATCCAGCTCTCTATCATCGGTTAATGAGATGGGTGTGCCTTCTGTGCTTCCACCGTCATTAATAAAAATAGGATCAGGAGAAGGTCAAGGACAGCAGTCTCCAGTCTACTCTGGAGAGCTCTCTCTGTCTTGGTGATCTAGCCACCTTTTCTTTGGACACAGGTGTGAGGTGGTACGGAGGGAAGCTGAGGGGTGTCATCCACAGATCAGTGGGTCTCAAGATTTAGTGTGTAGCAGGACCACCTGGAGAGCTTGTTAAAGCACAGATAACTGGGCTTCAGCCCCAGAGTTTCTGATTCAGGATGTCTGGAATATGACCCAAGTATTATTTTTTAAATCTATGGTGGCTCAGAGGATAAAGCGTCTGCCTGCAATGCAGGAGACCCGGGTTCAATCCCTGGGTTGGGAAGATCCCCTAGAGAAAGAAATGGCAACCCACTCCAGTATTCTTGTCTGGAGAATTCCATGGACAGAGGAGCCTGGCCGGCTACAGTCCACGGGGTCACAAAGAGTCGGACACGACTGAGCTACTTTACTCTTTACTCATAGCTGATTTACAGTGTTGTATTAATTTCTGCTGTACAACAAAGTGAGTCATATATATATATGTATATATACACACACATATTATTTTTCATATTCTTTTCCACTATGATTGATTACAGGATATTGAAGAGCTGATTCATTGGAAAAGACCCTGATGCTGGGAAAGATTGAGAGCAGGAGGAGAAGAGGGTGACAGAGGATGAGATGATCGGACGGCATCACTGACTCAATGGATGTGAATTTGAGCAAACTCCAGGGGACAGTGAAGGACAGGGAACCTTGGCGTGCTGCAGTCCATGGGGTCACAAAGAGCTGGAGATGACTTAGCGACTGAACAACAGCAATTGAAAATAGTTCCCTGTGCTATACTGTAGGACCTTGTTTATCCATTTTATATGTAACAGCTTGCATCTGCTAATCCCAAACTACCAGTCCAGGTCTCTCACCCCCTCAAATATTTGTGTTTCTAACATACTCCAGGTGATGCTGATATTGATGTTCCAGGGACCATATATTGAGAACCATCATCCTAGCATATTATCTTTCAGTTGGAAGGTGATTTATGAAAGAGAAAGAATATTTAAAAGTTGTTTGGGGATGGGAAGCAAGTCTTTGAGGGAACAAAAGAGGTGGACTGCAGAATATCATGGAGGGCTGGACTCTGGTAGGACCAGAGCACTGTCTTGTGGCTTCCAAGAAGACCAGCAAGGCAGAGAGCAGGTAAAGCAGACTGGTCTATTTGCTTTGAGGAGGCTGTAGGAGCTTCTGTCTAGTGTCTTTTAATTTCTCAGTGAAGAATATACAAGGGCATTAACCGAGGTGAGGGACATTAGCTGAGTAAGAAATTTTGAAATACTTTTGGTATATCCAATATCCCAGGGGAGTGTAATATGTACCAGGAAATGATAGGAAGACAGAAGCAGGGTTGATATCTGTTTACCGAGCTCATTAACTAGTTTTTTGTCTTAGCATATTACTGAGAAGATTTAAATGTTAAACCTTAAGCAGTTCCATGGAAGATATGGTACTAAATTCATCAAGATATCTCCAGACCCAGAAAAGTGCTTAGTGAATGTTCAGTTCAGGTTTAACAGTAAATAAACAGGTGGAATTCAATTTGTAGTTAAGATCATACCCTTGGGAAAAAAATGACACAAATGACAGGTATTAGTTTTTCAGTTAATTATTTAATTAGTTATTTAGGCTGCACTGACTCTTGGTTGCTTTCTCTCGTGTGGTGAGCAAGGGTTACTCCTTGTTGAGGTACGGTGGCTCCTCACTGCAGGGGTTGCCCTTGTCGAGGAGCACAGGCTCTGGGCTTTAGTAGTTGCAGCTGGGGGTTCTAGAGCATGGGCTCAGTGGTTGTGGTCCCGGGGCTTCATTGCTACGTTGTATATGAGATCTCCCTGGACCAGGGATTAAACCTGTGTCCCTTGCATTTGGCAAATTCTTACCCACGGCACCACAAAGGAAGTCCTCATTAGTTTTTACATGGATATATTTTTTGTTACCTTTAATGACTATTCTGTTTCATGGCCAAGCATTATATAATGTGTGATTGTCTTAATATAAATAATACTTTGCACATTGTTGGAGTCTCACACCTTTAAAAAAAAAAAAGACTACAAGTGTTCAACTGCCAAATCCTGAAAGGCAGTTTTCTTTCTAGAGTTACAAGAGATTCCAACAGGTTCTGCTGCACGGAAGCACATTTTAGCTTACTTCTGACACACATGAGCAGTTAGAATCATAATTTGCTAGGCTTCTCTCTAGGGACATGAGAAGTCAGGCAATAAATCTAGGGACATTTGGAATAGCTTCACATACCTCCACAGAGATGGAGACTGGCTTCAGATCGCCACAAGAGCAAGAAATTAAGACCAGTAGAAATCCAGCAGCTCTGTCACTAGGTTGGATCCTCAGAGAAGAGGGTGGTGACCCACTGTCCCAATTTGCCTGCCTCTCGGGAAATGCCCGGGATGTGGGGTTTTCAGTGCTAAACCTCTGATAGTCTAGGACGAACCAGGCCAAGTTGATCAGCCTAGCAGGGGCTGACCATTTTGGGGAAAATTCCCCAATATAGCTAGTACAGCAAGGCTGCTATTTTGATGTATGGTAGCTTATTTAGCTTCAGGAGTGTGTGACTAGTGTATAGTAGTCACACAGAGTCCCACCCTCAGAAGGGCCCATGCTTGGTACACTAAGTCCCCTACATACTAACCTTCAAGTTGCGTACTTTCAAAGGTGGGAATTTGTGTTCCATTAAAGTCAGGTGTGAGTGAAATTGCAGCTTGCCCTGCATCTCATATTGCTGACTACCCTGTAGTCCTACCATCTCCCACCTCCACTCTCTCCTCCAGCCAGTAACACTTCTTGCCTCTTCACCCGATGCCAGCCCTGTATGCCAGCTGTGGTACTGAACTACTGAACTTTTCAAGGTACTGTGATGTAAAATTTAAAATGCTATCTTTATATATTTTTTTGTATTTTATGTTTGTTTTTATGTATAATTTGTGTGAAAAGAATTATAAACCATACTATAAACAGACTTATAAGAAGAATCGTAAACTGTACTATAAATTATAAACAGTACTATATAGCTGATTGTGTGAGCTGGATATCCAGGTTAACTTTGTTGGACATATGAACAAATTGGATCCATGAACACACTCTCAGAACGGAACTTGTCGGTATACAAGGGACTCACTGTTTAATACTTTGGTGTTGTCACTTGAAAATCTTAATAACATTTGAAGGAAGTGTTCCTCATTTTTATTTTGTACTAGGTCCTGAAAATGGTGTAGCCATTCTGCAAATTACGTAGGAAGGGAGCTGGGCCTTCTGTTTTTATTTCTTTGTGTCTTTCCTGATGAGAGATGAAGACAGTTTTCTCTCCCTGCTCTGCCTCTTTCCCACTCTGCTCCTTTTCCTTTTGGTTAAGCCAAACCTATACGAACGAGGTATTTTTTTATCCATTAATCTTTTTAAAAGGCCATGCTGTCTTATCACAAATGTTAGTGTCTAAAAAATTAAACTTGGTTCAAATGCAGCCTTTCCACCCTGGATGTGTTTCTGCCAGTAAGGAAAAGAGAGCCAGGGAAGAAAGAAGGAAAGTATTTAGAAAAACTGAAGAAAGTGTGGCAGAAATACTGGCTGGGAGTCTCCACAGCCGGAGAAGCCACACACAACTCCGGATCAAAGGAAACAACCTCAGGGAAGATGAAAGGGGGTGATAATTGTAAGTGGAGAAAGAGTTTCATAATAGAGGTGATAATAACAGGCATTTATCTGTGAACCTGAGGGAGAGTTAAAATTGAGAAGGGTGGGTGGTGGCCGGAGGACGGTCCCTTGACTTACCTCTTCTGTGGAAATTTTCGCTCTTTCCAAGTTATGTCTATTTCTCCTCTTGGGTGTTAAAATCAAGCTTTTTCCAACAAAAAGATATTTCACTGAGGTATGGACTTATGTTTTTAAACATGGGCCGTAAAGAGGACGAGAAGGAGATGGTTAGCTGAGAGAGAGTAAGGAAGGCTGAATTTGGAGTGTGAAGCCGGGGGCTGAGCAGGGTGTCAGGCTGCAAAGGTGACCTTCAGGAACTGGCTGAGCTCTGCTGTGTTCTAACCCCAACAGCGTCTCAGAACAGGACCCAGAGGGCGGGCTCACCATCCTCGTCCCCAGGGATGGGGTGTGAGGGGACCTCACTCTCCCCGGCCAGGCCTCCAAGAGACAGTCATGTGGGCCGTCATTGCTCGGAGCTGTTCCAGGCAGCAGGGAACCAGGCACCGCAGCTTAGAAAGGCGGAGTAGCGCCTGCTGTGAAAAACGCAGGCTCTTGGAGATTTAAAATGTATTTTTCTTTGGATGGATAGATGTAAAAGCCGTGTGATAGATGAGGCCCAGGAAAGGGAGTTGTCATCAGATGCAGAGATTCTGCCCCCAGGCACAGAAAGGATGCCCTGGTACCTGTCATCTCTCTACCCTCCATCCTTTGCTTGGACGTAATTGGATTAAGAATCACTCTGTGGAGATCTGGACAAACCATTCTGGGCTTCTTAGGGAGGGCAAAGTATTCTGTAAATACAAAATCTGACCTGGCTGGAAAAGAATAATTTTTAAAGCTTAGAAAACTTGGCAGCGTGTGTGTGTTTGGGTCCTGAGTTTTATTAAACTAAGTGATGAATGACTTCCAGGCAATGAGGCAGAGAGGCTAGAGAGAAGTTTCCAAGTGGTTGCCAATATGTCTAGGGCAAGGACACCAAATCCAGGTTCCCCAGCTACTTTTTTGCTACAATACCCTTACATTGAAAAAGTTGCTCTTTTTTCCCCTGTTTTAACAATATTCAGACTCAGAACAGGGTTGCTGATATGTGATTTTTAAAATATTGTGTATACACATGTCATCATTGACTCAATGGACATAAGTCTGAGCAAACTCCAGAAGATAGCGAAGGACAGGGAAGCCTGGCAAGCTGCAGTCCGTGGGGTTGCAGAGTCGAATACGACTGAGCTACTGAACAGCAGCAACAACACAGTTCTGAAAGTACCTTGTTATGAAATAGTATGCATTTAAACTTTTTTTTGGAGTATTTATGTTTGTTTTTATGTATAATTTGTGTGAAAAGAATTATAAACCATACTATAAACAGACTTATAAGAAGAATCGTAAACTGTACTATAAATTATAAACAGTACTATATAGCTGATTGTGTGAGCTGGATATCCAGGTTAACTTTGTTGGACATATGAACAAATTGGATCCATGAACACACTCTCAGAACGGAACTTGTCGGTATACAAGGGACTCACTGTTTAATACTTTGGTGTTGTCACTTGAAAATCTTAATAACATTTGAAGGAAGTGTTCCTCATTTTTATTTTGTACTAGGTCCTGAAAATGGTGTAGCCATTCTGCAAATTACGTAGGAAGGGAGCTGGGCCTTCTGTTTTTATTTCTTTGTGTCTTTCCTGATGAGAGATGAAGACAGTTTTCTCTCCCTGCTCGCCTCTTTCCCACTCTGCTCCTTTTCCTTTTGGTTAAGCCAAACCTATACGAACGAGGTATTTTTTTATCCATTAATCTTTTTAAAAGGCCATGCTGTCTTATCACAAATGTTAGTGTCTAAAAAATTAAACTTGGTTCAAATGCAGCCTTTCCACCCTGGATGTGTTTCTGCCAGTAAGGAAAAGAGAGCCAGGGAAGAAAGAAGGAAAGTATTTAGAAAAACTGAAGAAAGTGTGGCAGAAATACCGGCTGGGAGTCTCCACAGCCGGAGAAGCCACACACAACTCCGGATCAAAGGAAACAACCTCAGGGAAGATGAAAGGGGGTGATAATTGTAAGTGGAGAAAGAGTTTCATAATAGAGGTGATAATAACAGGCATTTATCTGTGAACCTGAGGGAGAGTTAAAATTGAGAAGGGTGGGTGGTGGCCGGAGGACGGTCCCTTGACTTACCTCTTCTGTGGAAATTTTCGCTCTTTCCAAGTTATGTCTATTTCTCCTCTTGGGTGTTAAAATCAAGCTTTTTCCAACAAAAAGATATTTCACTGAGGTATGGACTTATGTTTTTAAACATGGGCCGTAAAGAGGACGAGAAGGAGATGGTTAGCTGAGAGAGAGTAAGGAAGGCTGAATTTGGAGTGTGAAGCCGGGGGCTGAGCAGGGTGTCAGGCTGCAAAGGTGACCTTCAGGAACTGGCTGAGCTCTGCTGTGTTCTAACCCCAACAGCGTCTCAGAACAGGACCCAGAGGGCGGGCTCACCATCCTCGTCCCCAGGGATGGGGTGTGAGGGGACCTCACTCTCCCCGGCCAGGCCTCCAAGAGACAGTCATGTGGGCCGTCATTGCTCGGAGCTGTTCCAGGCAGCAGGGAACCAGGCACCGCAGCTTAGAAAGGCGGAGTAGCGCCTGCTGTGAAAAACGCAGGCTCTTGGAGATTTAAAATGTATTTTTCTTTGGATGGATAGATGTAAAAGCCGTGTGATAGATGAGGCCCAGGAAAGGGAGTTGTCATCAGATGCAGAGATTCTGCCCCCAGGCACAGAAAGGATGCCCTGGTACCTGTCATCTCTCTACCCTCCATCCTTTGCTTGGACGTAATTGGATTAAGAATCACTCTGTGGAGATCTGGACAAACCATTCTGGGCTTCTTAGGGAGGGCAAAGTATTCTGTAAATACAAAATCTGACCTGGCTGGAAAAGAATAATTTTTAAAGCTTAGAAAACTTGGCAGCGTGTGTGTGTTTGGGTCCTGAGTTTTATTAAACTAAGTGATGAATGACTTCCAGGCAATGAGGCAGAGAGGCTAGAGATAAGTTTCCAAGTGGTTGCCAATATGTCTAGGGCAAGGACACCAAATCCAGGTTCCCCAGCTACTTTTTTGCTACAATACCCTTACATTGAAAAAGTTGCTCTTTTTTCCCCTGTTTTAACAATATTCAGACTCAGAACAGGGTTGCTGATATGTGATTTTTAAAATATTGTGTATACACATGTCATCATTGACTCAATGGACATAAGTCTGAGCAAACTCCAGAAGATAGCGAAGGACAGGGAAGCCTGGCAAGCTGCAGTCCGTGGGGTTGCAGAGTCGAATACGACTGAGCTACTGAACAGCAGCAACAACACAGTTCTGAAAGTACCTTGTTATGAAATAGTATGCATTTAAACTTTTTTTTGGAGTGTTTGTGAAGTCAACTCAGGTCTGCTTTAGAAAGTAAAACTATATTTGTGTGTTAAGGTAAAAAATTCTCAGCAAGGCAAATGTTTAAAATATTTAAGGAAATGATGACAATGTAGGATAGAGTTCATTGTCGGATGGTAACTGTTTAAATTCAAAAGACATACATCAACTGTTCTCTCCTTTAAAACACATCTGAGCCTTAATTAAACACCTATTTTTAGCAGAAGGTTTTGCTAATGTTCCACTAGAGGGCAGCATTTGATAAGGGTTTGATATATGGATTCACCGTGTATAGCTATCATAGAAGTTTAATTTGATTTTTAAACAATGATAGTAGTAGAAAAGACGTATCCTGCTTTCATCAGCACAACTAAGGTAAAGAAGCTGTACTGTGCTTGGTTTCAACGTGGGGTAAATCCTTAAAGCAGTGTATCCTGAGTTGAAGAGGGTGTGTTTGTTTTGTAGTTTTCAAGATGAAAAAGCAATCAAAGGAACTAAAAACAATTCAGGTGGTACTTTACAAGGGCTGGATTGATCCCATTGGCTTGCTAAAAAGGAGTTTGGTTGGTTTAACTCAATCTCCAACACACTATTTACCCTCCCTGGGAAACCATCCAAATTTGGCTGCATTCCATATGCTAGAAAAAGCTCGGAGCTGGAGCCAACTGTGGGTTTGACTGAGGTGGCAGAATAGCCCAAGGAGAGGTTGCAGGCTGCTTCTCAGGGGCCAGAAGTGTCCTGGCCGCACCCCTGGGGCGGTAGTGACTGGGAAGTGGCAGAGAGGTGCCCCTGGCTCCTAGATGTTGGTCAATAAAGGTTGGTTTTTCTTTTACTCACTTGCTATGCAATTGTATCCTGTCTTGTGGTGCTGCTTACCTTATTACACTTTTAAAAATTAAAGAAACTCATGCACACGATAAACAAACAATGTAAGATGGAACATGATTAAAACTGCCTTCCTGACCTCCCAAACCAGATCCACTGTCCAGAGGTAACTACCAGCAATGGTTTTTTGGCATATCATGCAGAAAATGTTCTTGCAGAAGGATGCTTATATCATTATATGTATATGTTATACAAATAGGTGCAAATTATATAAACATTAGTCTATACTTTGTTTTTTTTCTGTTCCACAATGAATCTTGGATGGCTTCCATATCTTGTGGCTTAGGTTTTCAATTTTATTTCCCTAGTGAGACATACTTCTCAATGGCAGAAACTTCATTTTTTTCCCTTTTCCTTTTTTGCTCATAATCTCAGGGGAACTACTATCATCATTCTAGGTTTTTAACAACCATTTTGAAGATAAAGAAGATGTCGTGTATACGTGTGTGTGTGTGCACGCACGTGTGCATGCATGCTAAATTGCTTCAGTTTTGTCTGACTTTTTGTGACCCTATGAACTGTATCCTACCAGGTTCCTCTCTCCATGGGATTCTCCAGGCAAGAGTACTGGAGTGGGTGGCCATGCTCACCTCCAGGGGATCTTACCCACCCAGGAATCGAACCCATGTTTCTTACATCTCCTGTACTGGCAGGCAGGTTCTTTGCCACTAGCATCACCTGGGAAGCCTGTATATATGTTTGTGTGTGTGTGTGTGTGTGTGTGTGTGTACAATGGAATATTATTACTTAGCCATAAAAGAGTGAAATAATGACATTTGTTGCAACATGAAGGGAGCTGGAGACGATCATATTAGGTGAAATAAGTCAGAGAAAGACAAATATCACATGATATCACAAATATGTGATATCTGTGGAATCTCAAAAAATGATGCAAATGAACTTATTTACAAGACAGAAACAGACTCAAAACATAGAAAAACAAACGTAGGGTTACCAAAGGGAGAAGAGGAAGAGGAGGGAGAAATTAAGAGGATGGGATCAACAGATAGAGACTTTAATATATAAAATAAACAAACAACAAAAACCTACTGTGTAGCACACAGAACTCTATTCAATATCCTATAATAACCTGTAGTAGACAAGAATCTGAAAAGCAATGTTTATGTATTTTCTCTTAAAATTTATTTATTTATTTATTTATTTATTTTACTTTACAACATCGTATTGATGTTGCTATACATTGACATGAATCTGCCACGGGTGTACACATGTTCCCCATCCTGAACCCCATTCCCACCTCCCTCCCCAGCCCATCCCTCTGGGTCATCCCAGTGTACCAGCCCCGAGCATCCTGACTGTTGCATAGAACCTGGACTGGTGATTCGTTTTACATATACATGTCTTAATGCCATTCTCCCAAGCCATCCCACCCTTGCCCTCTCCCACTGAGTCCAAAAGACTGTTCTATACATCTGTGTCTCTTTTGCTATCTTGCATACAGGGTTACTGTTACCATCTTTCTAAATTCCATATATATGCGTTAGTATACTGTATTGGTGTTTTTCTTTCTGGCTTACTTCACCCTGTATAATAGGCTCCAGTTTCATCCATCTCATTAGAACTGATTCAAATGCATTCTTTTTAATGGCTGAGTAATCTTCCACTGTATATATATACCACAGCTTTCTTATGCATTCATCTGCTGATAGACATCTAGGTTGCTTCCATGTCCTAGCTATTGTAAACTGCACTGTGATAAACATTGGGGTACATGTGTCTCTTTCAGTTCTGGTTTCCTCGGTGTGTATGCCCAGCAGGGGGACTGCTGGGTCATAAGGCAGCTCTATTTCCAGTTTTTGAAGGAATCTCCACACTGTTCTCCATAGGGGCTGTACTAGTTTGCATTCCCACCAACAGTGCAAGAGTGTTCCCTTTTCTCTACACCCTCTCCAGCATTTATTGCTTGTAGACTTTTTGATAGCAGCCATTCTGACTGGCATGAAATGGTACCTCATTGTGGTTTTGATTTGCATTCCTCTGATAATGAGTGATGTTGAGCATCTTTTCATGTGTTTGTTAGCCATCTGTATGTCTTCTTTGGAGAAATGTCTATTTAATTCTTTGGCCCATTTTTTGATTGGGTTGTTTATTTTTCTGGAATTGAGCTGCAGGAGTTGCTTGTATATTTTTGAGATTAATTCTTTGTCAGTTGCTTCATTTGGTATTATTTTCTCCCATTCGGAAGGCTGTCTTTTCACCTTGCTTATAGTTTCCTTTGTTGTGCAAAAGCTATAAACTCAAAATGGATTGAAGATCTAAATGTAAGACTAGAAGCTATAAAACTCCTAGAAGAAAACATAGGCAAAACACTGTCCGACATAAATCACAGCAGGATCCTCTATGACCCACCTCCCAGAATATTGGAAATAAAAGCAAAAATAAATAAATAAATAAACAAACAAACAAATGGGACCTATTTTCTCTTATTAATATATATTTTCTGAATCACTTTGCTGCATACCTGAAACATTGTAAATAACTATATTTCAATAAAAAATTAAAAACAAAACAAAAACAAAAATAACTATTCTGGGATTGTTTGGCTGGAGTGTTAGTCTGCTCCTGGTGAGAAAGAAGCAGGAAGGTTTATAATCATATTAAGGAATGTGTTTTGTTCATTTCCAAAACAAGAACTGCAAAGGGTACATTGAGTCATCTTGTCTAGTGCTTTTCTCAGCTTCTTATACTTGAAATTGACTGCAAAAGCCTTGCATTATTTTGGTCTTCAGGTTGCCCCAGCTCTTTTCATTTGCTACTCAAGAGTGAGCTGTGCCTTTGAATTGGCAGGTGTTCAGAATCTCATTATTACGACTCGATGCCCTGTGCTAACAGGGTATAAAGGGATCCTCAAACGCCAAAGATGGCGTTCACATGGGTCTAATATTCCCATGCTATAGAGCACTGGCAGTTGTCCTTCATTTTAAAGGCTGTGTGTTAAGAGAGCTGAAATCGCATGCCAAAATTTTAGTACTTTTTACATTTTATCCTTTGTTTACCTTTTATAGCCTTGATTTGAGGAAACTTTTTGTTCCCAAAAGATCTGTGAATTTCATCCTTTAGAAATAATCCTATCTATAGACTTGATTGTTGTGTAACCTCTCAAGTTTTTTCCAAGTCCTTGCATAAGGAACTAGAGGGTGTTAAGTGACATGTCAGACAGAGAAAGACACGACATGATTTCACTTGTAGGTGGAATCTAAAATACAAAGCAGAGGAACAAGTGTAACAAAACAGAAGTGGTGTTATAGATACAGAGAACAAACAGGTGGTTGCCAAAGGGGAGGTGAGTGAGGGGAGAGAGACATAGGTGAGGGCGATTTAGGGGTACAGGATTCCAGCTGTAAAATGAATGAGCTGTGAGTATGAAATGTACAGTATGGGGAATACAGTCAGTAACTGTGTAGTATCTCTGTAGGGTAACAGATTGTAATTAGACTTGTGGTGATCATTTTGAATGTACAGAAATGTTAAATCAGTATATTGTCTAACAGGAACTAATACAGTGTTGTGGGTTAATCATACTTGATAAACAAACTCCTAGAAAAAGAGATTGGATTTGTGGTTACCAGAGGTGGGGATGGGAGAAAGGGAACTGGATGGATGAAGGCAGTCATAAGGTGCAAATGTCCAGTGTTAGATAAGTAAATACTAGGCATGTAATGTACAGCATGATAAATACAATTAACACTGCTGTATTATAAGTGGAAACTATTAAGAGAGCAAATCCTAATAGCTGTCATAACAGGGAAAAATATTTTTTCTATTTCTTTAATTTTTTATCTATATGGGTTGATGGCACAAGTTTTTTAAGGAACAACTTTGGTTCTATCATTTGCATTCAAGCCAGCAGACACTGAGGGACCTCTGTGTGCAAAGATGTGTCATGGATGCCTGGCTCTGGGGAAGACAATATAGATAAAGCTCAGTTTCTTTCCTGAGCAGATCTGAGGGTGATGGGGACCACAGCGGTATGGACAGTACTTCAAGGGAGGCTGCAAATGTGCTTCAGGAAGAGACAAAAAGAAGTGATGAGTTCATATGAGGGATGACATTGTGGTTTCGAAGAGGTGTGTTTGAGTTGGTTTTTTCAAGGGTTTCAAAATCTTGGTTGACCAATCACAGTTAGTGTAAAGATCTTCTAGATTTGTAGACGCTTTCTAATGATGACACACAGTCAAAAATGACAAACAGTCTGTGTCTAGAAGATCAGGTGAGTGGAAGAGGCTGGAGGCAGATCATGTCTACATTCAGAAGAGCTTTAATTGTCATGCTCCAGAATTTGGGATGGAAACCCTGGAAAAATGCCAGGCAGTGGATGATTGGATGGATGGTGATTGTGTTAATCAGTACAGGTAACATAGGGAATTCTCTAGTAGTTAGGACCTGGCACTTTCACTGCCATGGACCTGGGTTCGATCCCTGGTCTGGGAACTAATATCCTACATGCAAGCCACTAGACATCACCAAAGCAAACAAACACAAACCCCCAAACCCAAACAAACCAGAGAACATAGGTGTCCAGGGAGGGAGAGAGGATAGAATTTTGTGGGCAGGGTTTTATACATACTGAGTTTAGGGCACATCAGAGACTTTTCACTGATGGTTTCTGAAAAGATTTGGGGGAGTTCAAGCGGGCCAGGGATGGTAATGAGTGAATAAAAGATTAACAAAGTATGTTCTTCTTTATGAGAAAAAAAATGGCCTGAGGTTACCTTTCTAGCTCTGCTTGTATAAGAGAGGATAGAATTTTGTGGGCAGGGTTTTATACATACTGAGTTTAGGGCACATCAGAGACTTTTCACTGATGGTTTCTGAAAAGATTTGGGGGAGTTCAAGCGGGCCAGGGATGGTAATGAGTGAATAAAAGATTAACAAAGTATGTTCTTCTTTATGAGAAAAAAAATGGCCTGAGGTTACCTTTCTAGCTCTGCTTGTATGGCAGTCTGACAGAAATGGATGTTAGCTGTGTTACCAGGCAACGCTGCTTCTGGTAAGAATGCCCATGGTTGGTAAGCTGCAAGTGGGCTAGGATGTCCGTAAATGAATATAACTGCCTGGTGAGAAGGCACCGCTTTGGGCTTCTCCTCATCGGGACCAGGAGGCTGTGGCTCAAGGACTGATGGATGGGGCTTCTCCCCCACCTGCATGTTTCTAGGCTCTCGTCTCTGACCTCTGACATATGCCTTTACAATTAGCCCCTGGTCAACTGGGAGCATCTCTACTGGTGTACTACTCCTGACCGGGACCCCTAGTACCAGGTGAGGCTCCTTCAAGTTCCCTTAGCTGAGCCAAAACTACAAAGAATGGACATTGCAGGAGTAAATATTGCATGTATTTATATGTGACTGGCAAAAAACCTTACTTTCTTCTTTCTGACCCTGTAAGAATATTCTGGCTTTGTGTGAGCAACATTTTCCTCCACTGAATCCCCAATAATGATTCAGGTATATGTCCTTAGCATCTAGCACAGTCAGGGGTAGTCTCATGGCAGACAAAGTGAAAGTGAAGTCGCTCAGTCGTGTCCGACTCTTTGTGACCCCGTGGACGTAGCCTACCAGGCTTCTCCATCCATGGGATTCTCCAGGCAAGAATACTGGAATGGGTTACCATTTCCTTCTCCAGGGGATCTTCCCGACCCAGGGATTGAACCCGGGTCTCTTGCATTGGAGGCAGACGCTTTAACCTCTGAGCCATGGCAGACACTTAGTCAATAATTGTTGTATAAGTATTATCAATAAGCAAATATTACCTTCCATATTTCAAGTACTCTGTTAGTTGCTGGGACACAGATACATGTCGATATAGCCCTTCTCTCAAGAACTTCACATTCTACTAGGTGGAAGATTATATATATATATTTTTTTAATTTTTATTTTTTGTTTAATGCTTATTCCATTTCACAGCACTGCATTGGTTCTGCCATACAT
>SJYC01024071.1:0-68326 GCA_006408675.1 Madoqua kirkii | reverse complement strand
AGGTTTAGAGAAGGCAGAAGAACCAGAGATCAAATTGCCAACATCCACTGGATCATGGAAAAAGCAAGAGAGTTCCAGAAAAACATCTATTTCTGTTTTTGTCAGCTTGTGCTCCACAACTACTGAGCCTGTGCTCTAGGGCGTGTGAGCCCGAACTACTGAAGCCCGTGTGCCTATAGTCAGGCTCCACAACAAGAGAAGTCAGCACAGTGAGAAGCCCTCACACCACAACTAGCGATTAGCCCCCACTTGCTGCAACTGGAGAAAGCGTGTGCAAAGCAATGAAGACCTAGCACAGCCAAAAAAACCCCAGAAAAACCACCAAAGTTGGTGTTACTTCCCACAGTGAAATCTGCACTTATGGAGAGTTGATGTAGAGCCATACCTGGTTGCTTTATCACATACAGTCTCAATGGCAGAGTGTATGGTACAAATGCAGTTGCTACTAAAACATTTACACTGGAAAAAAAAAAAAAGAATTTCCCACAGTTTGTCATTATCCACACAGTCAAGGGCTATAGCAAGTAAATTATTTTGGAACTCTCTTGCTTTTTCCATGATCCAGCGGATGTTGGCAATTTGATCTCTGGTTCTTCTGCCTTTTCTAAACCCAGCTTATACATCTGGAAGTTCTTGGTTCACATACTGTTGAAATCTAGCTTGAAGGAATTTGACCATAATCTTGCTAGCATTTGAAATGAGTGCAATTGTACAGTAATTTGAACATTCTTTGGCATTGCCCTTCTTTTGGATTGGAATGAAAACTGACTTTTTCCAGTCCTGTGACCACTGCTGAGTTTTCCAAATTTGCTGGTATATTGAGTAAAGCGCTTTAACAGCATCATCTTTTAGGATTTTAAATAGCTCAGCTGGAATTCCAACAAGTGCATATAATTTAGAAAAAAATGTAATCAAGTTAAGCAGGACTGGCTGCTTCTCAAATTGTGATAAAGAATGGAAACGGGACAAGCAGCAGGGCTTCCTTTCATTATAAGCATTTTACTGCCCTGATTTTTTTTTTTTTTTACTGTGTACATGTATTACCTGGATATGAACAATTACTATCATATCCAGATCCTCATCATAAAATACTGTTTATTTTTTAGTGCCAATCTAGGTTCTCTCTCCTCTGTTATTGACTCAAATCCTATTGACCTTCTTCCATTTACTCTGCATGCTTTTAATAGTACAGACCTGACTGCAATGTATTTCATTTTGAAGCATTCATTTTTTTCACTTACACCTTTATTGAATTCTTGCTATGTGCAAGGAACTTCTACATAAAACCAGCGGGTGTTACTGTGCACTTTGTCCATATTAAATAATTATTAAGTAATCAACAGTCATTTGGAGTTGGGTAATTTTGAGAATACATATCTTCTAAATAAACTTTAAAAATGCTGCTTAGACCAAATAAATGTCTATGTGCATGCATGCTAAGTTGCTTCAGTCGTGTCAGACTCTGCACAACCCTACGGACTGCAGCCCGCCAGGCTCCTCTGCTCATGGGATTCTCCAGGCAAGAAAACTGAAGTGGGTTTCTGTGTCCTCCTCCAGGGGATCTTCCCGACCCAGGGATCGAACCTGAATCTCTTACGTCTAACATTCATTGGCAGGTGGGTTCTTTACCACTAGTGCCACCTGGGAAGCCAATAAATGGCTATTCTAGGCTTCAAAATTCCCTCTTTGCTGTTTGGGCCACAGCAGATGGAAAGCAGAGAGCATATCTACAGCCTGAAGAAATGCTCCATCCGAACAATTTTTCATTCATTCATTTAAACGTTTATTGAGCACTTACTACGTGCCAGAGTATTAACTGTAAGGTCTTCGAGGGTATTTTTTTCAGGGAAGGTGCCTTTCATTTTTTTACTATATTAAAATAATTCATTACTGGGACTTCATGGTGGTCCAATGGTTAAGACCCCATGCTTCCGCTGCAGGGAGCAAAGGTCCAGTCTCTGGTTGGGGAACTACGATCCTGCATGCTACATGGAATAGCAAAAAAAAAAAAAAAAAAAGACTCCATTACTTTGTTACATGTTTGCTACAGAGAAGGCAATGGCAACCCATTCCGGTACTCTTGCCTGGAAAATCCCATGGGTGGAGGAGCCTAGTAGGCTGTAGTCCATGGATTCGCAAAGAGTCAGACACGACTGAACAACTTCACTTTCACTTTTCATTTTCATGCTTTGGAGAAGGAAATGGCAACCCACTCCAGCATTCTTGCCTGGAGAATCCCAGGGATGGGGGAGCCTGGTGAGCTGCCGTCTATGGGGTTGCACAGAGTCGGACACGACTGAAGTGACTTAGCAGCAGCAGCAGCAAGTGACTTAACAGCAGCAGCAGCAGCCTCCCTTTAGATAGCAGGCATTTGGTCAAAATTTGTTTTGCAAATATATGATTGACACATAACTTTGTAGGACGACATCTCCAGTCCATTTTCTCAATATTTTCTCCTGTCCCCACCTGAGGGCCATGGCAAGTTTCGAGGGAGCAGTTTCTGGGACCTTGGCCAGAGGGCTTGGGAGAAGCAAGAATGTGCGGTTCGAGCATCATTCATAGAGGTTGCTACATCTATCCTTCTTGGCAAGAATGTGGGCATTGAAAGTGAATTGTTTAGCTATCATCTTCGAGAGCCCTGAGGACTGAGGATGACAATGCTTTGTGAGGAAGTATGTGACATCTGATGTGGCCGCAGGCTTGGCAGACATGCTGTGGGAAGCATGGGGAGAAAAAACTGTAACCAAAGGATGTAAATACAGGCTCAAGCCTTCCCTGCAGTGTTTTTGTTTTTTAATGAAATATAGTTAATTTACTATGTTGTATTATTTTCAAATTCTTTGTGATGCCACAGACGTAGCCCACCAGTCTCCGCTGCCTATGAGGATTCTCCAGGCGAGAATACTGAAGTGAGTTGCCGTGCCCTCCCCCAGGGATCTTTCCAACACAGGAATCAAACCCAGGTCTCCTGCATTGCAGGCAGATTCTTTACCATCTGAGCCTCCAGGGAAGCTCAAGAATACTGGAGCGGGTAGCCTATCCCTTCTCCAGGGGATCTTCTGGACCCAGGAATTGAAACATGGTCTCCTGCATCTCCGGTAGATTTTTTTTTTTTTTTTTTTGCAGGCAGATTCTTTATCAGCTGAGTTACCAGGGAAGCCCAGTCTCAAGTGCACAGCAAAGTGATTCATTTTTATGTGTATGTGCATTTTCTTTCTCAGATTCTGTTCCATTATAGGTCATTACAAGATACTGAATATAGTTCCCTGTGCTATACAGTAGCTCCTTGTTGTTTTTCTCTTTTATTTATTTTAAAAATATTTACCTATTTTTGGCTCTGTCCGGTCTTCACTGTGGCACGCAGGTCTTTGCTCATGTGGGATCCTTGTAGCTAAGACTCTGTAGTCGTGGCTCTTGGGCTTGGTTGCCCACGTCATGTAGGATCTTTGTTCCCCAGGCAGGGATCAAAGCCAAGTCCCCTGCATCGCCAGGCAGATTCTTAACCACTGGACCATCAGGGAAGTCCCCTGTTTCTCTATTTTATGTATCATAGTGTGTATCTGTTTCCCTGCTGTAATTTTAGATTATGGGGAGAAACTGGCAAAAGAAGTGAAGGGAATGGGCAGTGTAAAGAGGAGAACAGAGTGGGGAGAGAAGGCAGCATAGAGTGAAGGGCAGCCCACACCTGGTTCAAAGGAGGAGGAAACCACGAAGCAGAGAGGAGAAAGGAGCAGTCTTTGATTGCTCACAGCAGATCTGTAGGCTGAAAGCCCCTAAAACTGCAGAACAGCCACTGGGTAGTGTCAGAGGCAGGGGACATCCTCGTCTATGCGAGCTCTGTGACCTCAGGACAGTTAGGTAACCTTTATGAGTCTTTCATTCTGGATAAAATGGGGTGGTGGTTCCCACACACAGAGCTGTTTTGACAGTCAGTCCACCTGGAAGCCTCCAGTACTTGCTTGGCACAGAGTAGGAGCAAACTGAGTCTGGTCTCCCATCTTCCTGCTTCACAGGAAAGGTCAAAGGGCTCAGGGTCCCCATGCCAAACACAAGGGAATCATATTGGTTCGATGATAAGGAGTTGGGCTGGGGGTAGGGCTGGTGGAAGAAAGCACTGGGTGTCCAACTCACAAGCTTCTAGTTATCAAATAGGCTAAGCTTTAAAACTGTCTCTACTGCTCAGGCTATTAATGGATGAAATAATGATGGCCAGGAGTAACCAAGAAAACATTAAGATGTGGCATATAAGCTATTTACTAAGGCTGGACACTTTTATTTTAGAAAGAAACTTCTTAAATAGAAAAGAACTTCTGCAGGCACTTATGCATTTCAAGGCACTTATTCCAGATATCTGAGGATTCCAGTATTAGAGTGTTGTGGCCTCCATTTGGGAAACAGTTTTCTGTGTGTGATGACCTGTTATTCCAGGTAATTCTGACAACAGCTCCATGAGGCAGAAGCTTCTTGGAAGCAGGCAGCAGACCATGAGTCATAGCCCTCCCCACCCTGGCTATGGAGGACTGGACTAGGAATAGATCAAGATATTGCCTAAGCCAGGCTAATTAGTTTTCATCTCTTCTATTACCATTCCTAATGTAAGAACAAGACTTACAAAGGTTCAGTCTCATGTCCAGTTATCTATCTCTCAAGAGGCAAAACTCGGATTTCTGTCCAAATCTGTTGAACTCCAAAGCCTGCTGCCTTGCTGCACAAATACACATGCATGGTCTTAGAGGTGAATATGTCAAGTTCTAGTGGACATGGCCCTGGCTTCAAGGAGGGTCTCCAGAGTGGCTTGGCACTAGACTAGACACTGACTTTCCTCTGTCTGCCAGCTCGTGTTCACATGACCTGGGCAACACGATCAGCAGCACTGGGTGAGAAGTTGATGTATCACGGCAGTCATTGCCAAGGGAATGGGTTTGAGTTGAAATTATCCGGGCTGAACTCTAGACGTGAGATGTACCACAGCATGTTTCTAAAAATAGTCTGATGGTGACCAGTTTGCTATGGGAAAGAGATCCCTTTGGTTTAAAAAAAAAAAAAATTTTTTTTTTTAACAACTGTAGGTAAAACCTCAAATCCTCTAACCCTCGAGAGCCTTTGGGTACCAGTTAGTTATCCTTTACTCAAATCAACAGCTCCCAAATAGAAGCAGATACACAAAAACTTTTATTAAGTGGAAGTTAGACTTCATGGTAATTAACCAGTTACAAGTGCATTTAAATGCATGTGTGTGGACACCGTAGAAGTCAGAATGGTCTTCCTGAAAGTCCAGTGTTCTGGCTCGGCACGTGCCAGTGCAACCCAAGGTAGAACCATACACACAGGAAATACAGGGTGACGATGACGTCAGACTAGATTGGCAACACCATATTCATTGTTACAGCTAAGCATTACAGAACGTGAAAGTCCAAAGACCAGAAGACTATTACTAAAATGATTCTTACTATAGACCCTTACTTCTACTTAAATGCTTCCATAGGACCCATGTAGCAAATCCTCAACTCTGGGGGGACAGCACCATTTCTCCATTTTACACTTAAATGGGCCACAGAAACTGTAAACAATCAGGGGTCCTTCTGATGCCCATGGCAGGTAGATGCCAGCTGTCCCCTTGGGAAAGTGCAGTTCCATTTAACTGGTGTCAACATTTGACTCTGTAAATCTTCCATCTGAAAATCTGCCTTCTATTTCAATTAGCACCAGTTTATTTGAAATAGTTTTCCTGGTGTTAAATATTTAGGAAACATTTTTTTTTTAAACCAACACACAAAGTCCCAAACAATGGAAAGCAAAAAACATTCAAAAAGTTGTTTTAGAGAACAGCATTTAGAAAAACAACATCATTTAAACATTCAACAAATCTATGTACAAGGTGCCCAAAGCTGGCAAGGAGCATGGCTGAGGAACAGTCATGTAAAAGGTTTATTAACCTGAACCCCCTCAGGCTCTATTTACAGTCAGATAGGTATTCAGAAATGTAGTATCAGAACATCTGGATTTGGCTAAAAATCATATAAAAAGACACATCCCGGTCCCCAATAACTTCTAAATAGGTAGCAAACATATCCAGTATAACCACAAGTACCAGGTTTAGAAGTATATTTTTCCATATTTTACATACAAACAGCTGAGAAACTTTCTCAATGGACACTGAAGAGATCCTAAGTGGCAGAGAAGTGGAGTTCTTTATGTCAACATTGTCAGATGAAGGAAAGAATTTTATTTTTCATGCCGAGTAACATAGGAAAGTACTGATTAAGGAGCAAGAATAAATTATTAGGAGAAAAAGGTTCACGGGAATACAAAATCCCCGAGAGTGCTGAAGACATGTGTGTTTATTCTATATGGACTTTCCAAAAAAATATAGGTGATGATCTCTGTTTAATTTTGAAGAAAAAAAAAAAAGGCCAATGATTTTTCTTTGCAGGACAATATTTTTATATTGTTTATTTTCTATATTCTGTTTTTATAGTCTTTAAAACTATATAATCCAAACCCTTTGGAGAAGAGTTTTTCCCCCCTTAGATTGCAAATTAAACACAATAGACACAACCTATGCTATATTTATCCAAGGCAATATTCATTAACTTCATGCAGTTTTGTTTGCTTGCTAATCCAGTGTTACTAGAACATTTACCTCTAAAAAAACTGGGCCCATTTTGTAACGCCCAAGTTTCCCATTTCTGCTGAAGAAGTAAAATATAAACCATTTCTCCTTTAATCACCTTTGTGGCTGAAATTTGTTTAGAGCCTGAAGTGTCAATGCACTGTCTTTAAAAGTATCAGCCAGAAGTGTATAGTTGGAAGTCCTATATCCCCATAATGATATGCATTCAAGTCTGTTTTGAATAATTTGCAGTTGTGGTAAGTCTCTTTGAAAAAAAAAATTGACTTGGATTGGATACAAAATAACATTACCCTTTGAAAATGCATAGCTTGTCCCTTTTACATTCATTAACTAATATTAAAGACTTTTATACACAAGTACTTACCTCTAAGTCGTGGTAAGATTGTATTTTGAAAGATTCCTAAAAATTGGAGAGCACTGCCTCATTGTTTTTGAACTAGTGCCTGATTCCAAGTTAACACTGTCCTGTCAACACTTGCCTCTCACAGGAAGGACTGAGTCTTTTTTTCTTTCTTTCTTTTCTTTTTTTTTTTGTTAGCAGGCACTAAAAAGCAATGCTTTCTACTGACAGCATTTCCCTCAAATACCCCCATTTTTAGCTATTTTATCTTTTTATTTGAATAAGTTAGATTTGGTGTAGAAAACAACTTGAAAGATGGCTTAATTTTTGAAAGTAGAATGTTTTAAATCCTATCATGGATGAAGGGCAACAGAGGTTTTGTTATGACTGTGGTTCTCTCACTCAGCTCCCTCATTTGAAAAAGATGACCACAGGCCACTC
Source organism: Madoqua kirkii (assembly GCA_006408675.1). NCBI lineage: Eukaryota > Metazoa > Chordata > Mammalia > Artiodactyla > Bovidae > Madoqua > Madoqua kirkii. The sequence goes on along the minus strand of SJYC01024071.1, from coordinate 60,911 downwards.
GGCAGTTGTATCTGATGATAGTCACGAACCCTTTGGGACCTAGCGATTTTTTCTTATCCTGAGTTCTTCCTCTAAGTATATAGATTTTGATACATGAAACACTTTGGAAACTACACTAATGTCTGGTTATTCCAGAGAGCTTATGTTTCAATGGCTGACTATTGTCCAACCATTAATTATAAAAATAGGAATTTAAGGTCATGTTGTAGGAAAATATTGATTAATGGCATTTTTTAAAAACATATATGATCTGCCTGCCTGGGTTATTTTACACCCAGGGTATTTTCAGTTATTGAAGTCATGGAACAAGTATATTCGGGGGGTATTGAGTTCTTCCCCTAAAAATCTAAATCTATTCTAAAGCTTTCCTACCAGGGATCACAGAGGTTCCCCAACCAGCTGGGACACTTTGGAAGAAGAAGCTTTGCTATCATCACAGGGCTTGGTCAAATCACAGTCATCGCTTTCCAATTAGCAGAGTGTAAGGAAAAAGGTGTAAAAAGCAAAGCGAGGGTTTACAATCTGCAGTGATGCATCTCTCTCTCTCTCTCTCTGTCTGCACCGCACAGCATGTGGGATCTTTTCCCCAGCTAAGGGATGGTACCCGTGTCTCCTGCATTGGAAGCACGGAGTCTTCATTGCTGGACCACCAGGGAGGTCCCCACTGTGACTCATCTTTTTAAAATTTCCCTTGGGTGGGGTAGTTTGTGATTGCTACATCATAGATCCCTGAGGGGTAATTCCACTGGCCCCCGAGCTCTGCCTCTTTCCTGTCTTGATCATCTGTGCCCAAAACATGGGAAAGAAGCTCCACTGGGGTGAGAGACACGTGCTTCACAACAAGAGCAGACTGGAAGAGCCTTCTTTTTGCATAAATATAAACTTAAAACAAGTACACCCCACAGGAGCCATGTCCTTTTCACATAATAAAAGTCAGTTCCATTTTCATGCTCTGTAACCCTGGGCAGAGGTCAGGGCTCAGACCGAAGAACACGAAGCTCTCTTCCTCTGCTCTGATCACTCCATTGGCTTTGCTCTGGAGGGGGACTCGCAGGGGTAGAGGACGTGCGAGGGGGGCTTTGAGTCTAAGTGGAAGGACTAGGTATCTGCCTTGTTATTCTTTGTCAGTGAATCTGACTGTATCTTTTGTGATGAATACGGCAGGTTGTCTGCTGATCAATCTGCTCTCTGAATGGTCATCCCAAACTGTTGAGACAAATGGAAACGTTTTGCTGAAGGAAGGAAGAGAGGAGCCTCATTGACTCAGCCTAACATGTAAGTCCTGGTAATATTTATCCCCTGGCCCTTAATTGAAGAGTGAGAAAGCAAGAGCACAGAAGCAAAAATGTTTAATCCAGGGCTTTGGGAAGCAAGCAGACATTACAAACAGCATGGCCGCTGGCTCAGGCAGGTTAAGGCAGAGGGGAGAGTAACATTTTGCTAGTGAATTCAAGATGGTTGCCAAAAGGGAAAAAGAGACTATTGACTAGAATGGGGACTGTTCTTTCTTTCCCTTAAAGTTCAACTTCTCCCGCTGCTGGTTTTTCCTCTTCAGTCAGAGATGTAAACAGCATTCAGAAGGAAATAGATGAGAACCTTTTTTTTTTTTTAAAGAAAATTTTGTTCTTTAATGACAGCGCTCTTGCCTTTTCAGGAGTTGTTGCTCGCTCCCCTAATTTTCTGGATTAAAAATTTAGAGAACTGCCCCTAGTAAGTATGTAAATACAACAGTTAATCAGACTTGAGAATTAATTTTTAACACTTTCATAATAGAAAGAGCAGGGAGCATGCCTTTGAAAGCTGGCAGTTAATAGTTGTGGATGGTGCTCAATAGGAAAAGAATATTTTGAAGAAAAAAGGACTATGGCTTAAGTGTTGAAGACATAATCTCCACCTTCTTTCAAAATCTACATTTATCTCTTGAATGGTAGCTTTTCTCTTGTTCCCTGGAACTTGGGTCCTTTTAAGTCCTGCCACCATCTTGGCATTGAGGCTAACCATTGCAAAATGGGCTTCTTTTCCACAAGAATAGTAAGGCTCACAATTTACTCCTCCAGTACTGTATTGCTTTAGAAACATAATAAAAGTATAATTTATCAAAAAGCAGGTGATGGGCCAAAATGGTTTAGGCCCATCTGGCTCCATGACTCAACTTTGAGTGGCTTTACTCAAAACCTGTGAAACCTGCAAGCTGATGAGAGAGGAGGACAGTCCATTCACGGACTGGTCAACCTGTCAATCATATGACGACAGAAATATCAGGCATTGTCAATGCTGTTTCAGTTGCATTCATATTTACCATGTGACATAACCATATTACCAGCTATTTCTAACTTTGAGATGACAGATTTTTCAATTTGATCCTTACTGCTACTGCTACTGCTAAGTCGCTTCAGTCGTGTCCAACTCTGTGCGACCCCATAGACGGCAGCCCACCAGGCTCCGTCGTCCCTGGGATTCTCCAGGCAAGAATGCTGGAGTGGGTTGCCATTTCCTTCCCCAATGCATGAAAGTGAAAAGTGAAAGGGAAGTCACTGAGTCGTGTCTGACTCTCAGCGACCCCATGGACCGCAGCCACCAAGCTCCTCTGTCCCTAGGAGTTACTAGGCAAGAGTGCGGGAGTGGGGTGCCATTTGATCCTTACCAACTGTGAATTTGAGCTTATTTTCAAATTTGGGGGCATCAATACAAGTTTACATAGATAACAAAAGCTGAATGTTAGCAGCAAACTAACTTTTTTCAAAGGAGTCAAAAGTTTAACTCAGAACATTGCACTAGCTAGTCATCTCCTATAATTAACCACTTAAATGGCTGGAATTTAGGGGATGGGGGCCTGGGAGGTAGGCTAAAGGGATAAATTTCAGAGTTAGTCTGCATTTGACACTGTGAATGAGAGGGTTCTTTACTTTTATGCTGAAATACTTGGATTGTAAGTTTGGGTAAAGAACACGGGTTCCTGGGGTCTTCTCAGGTCTAGAGTCATTTTGGAAGACTGAGGTCTAAGCCAGCTCTTTCACTTGCTCTTTCCCTCCTCCCTGAATGTAGTAATGAGGCTGACTCAGGTTCAAGACCACTTGCACCAGATTTGGCTTTGGAGGTGGTGGTAGTAATTTTAAATATTCTCATTTTATGCTAAGTACTAGGGAGGGTCAAAAGAAGTCATGTATCTGAAAGAGACACACTTTCTTATATATCTGAAAGGGTTAGTGATTATCCCAATACCATCAGGACTCTGGTGTAAGACACGCTCTAAAATTACCTAGTTTATCCAAATGAAGGAAGCAACTTCTAACTTTTTCCATGACACATTTATTCCTATTTTGTCTTTGCCCTCAGGGAAAGATGTTAAGGTTTTCTACACGGAAAAACTCCATTTGGAGGTTAGTGGACCCTCTAAAATACCTAAGTACCTACCAGTTATGAAGCAGGGATTTTGCCGTGTCAGAGGTGGAACAACAGAATTTTTATCCTGGGATGAAAACTCACAAGGCAGGATGGATGGGAAGGGATGTGGAGGGGTTGGCAAAGGGCTTTGGCACAAGGAGGCAGCATGTGCTATCTGAGACTGCAGGGGCTCCTGGCTGCCTTCGCTGAAGGCACAAGGCTGCTCTTTGCCAGCCCCTCATCACAGTGGTCACGGCAGTGAACACAGTAAGGAAGTTAGGATTACAGTCATTCAGTGCTTTGGGGCCCAGCCTGGGCATGCCAGGAGGCAGAGTGAGAGCTGAATACTTCGGTATATTTTGGTCAGAGGCAAGGCTAGTTTAAGGATGTTGTATTTTTATACTCAAATCTTCCATGAGAGTGAGTTTTGGGGAGAACTGACTTCTCTCCCTTCTTTAATTTTAGTTGCCCAGATAGTGCCAATGTGTGAGTTGAGGATGCTGCTGAAGAACTTGACTTGATGGCTATGGAAAGTGAAATCTGCTTTTTCCCAACAGTTGAAACCAGTGCCCAAAGGCTGTGTCTGTCCAATATACAGGTTCTCTTTGGTCTGCACACTGCTGGCCAAGAATTTGAGTTTTGATAGTGTCAGGTAACATCATATTTCCAAGTCAGAAGGTCTAGCGCCCTGGGCCTGATTTCTGCATGGTTCTGATTGTCTACAGCTGGGGTCCCCCTTCAGTGGGGACACATGTCCTCTGATTCACTGTGATCTCTGTCATTCTCTAGTGTCCTTCTTTTGTCTGATCTGAATCATTTGTTTACACAATTTGAAGGCATCTGCTATGTACCATTAGGAGGCTTCTATTTAAATATGAAGCAAGACTCATTTGATCAAAAACCATGCAGCAATGGACACTTCTTGGGAAACTGTAATGCCAACATTAGAGATATTCCAAGAGAATGAAGAGAGACATTAGACCGCCGCATCTCAGAGATGCAGCTTACATGTCTTCCCCTAACCCTGTGCATTTCTAGTCCTCCTGTGTGCAGATTCTGAAGCCTGTTTGAAAGCAGAGTCTGAGTGACCCTTTGACCACCTCACAGGGGTTGCCTAATGGGTAAGACTGCTCTCTCTAGCTCTTCCTTTGATGCTATCTGCATACTTGACTAATTAGTCTAGCTTTTGAATTACTAAAATCGCAGAAAGAAAAGATGTTTTCTTGCTTAACAGTGAGTGGGCTAGAAAAAACTAATGCATTATGAAATGGTTTTGGCAAAGCTCAGAATTATTTGTGTGGTTAATCAACTCTCCATGGTAGCCTTCCTTGTTCCCTGACTCTTGGGAATATAGTGACTTTCTGATCTCAAACTTGCCTGTCTGTGAACTTCTCATGTGAAAAATCAAGCACTTGTTCTGATAAGGAAATGAAAGTTGTTTAATTAGTGGTGAGCACAAAATTATTTTAAACATCACCAATCAGCTAAGAATTGTATCTTTGGGCTTACACACTATGATTTTAGAAATTGCCATCAAATGACCCTTGCTAGTCAAATACAGCTTTGTGGTTCTGGTAGGCTGAGCACTAAGCTTGTCCTTGTGACAGAAATCTATCACAGTACATGACAGAGTTTACAAGTTTATTTCTCTCATTGCCTATAAGCATATCTATTAATATTTTAAAGATTTCAGATATATCATTCTTAAAGTGTTTTCTTTTCCCCCAATACTTTGAAAAAACACTGGTAAAGAGAAAAGGAGTAGCTGTTGTAATAATCTTTCCATCTGATCTGAATTTTTACTCTTGCTGCAGAGGGTTGATTGAAAAGATATGCATCAAAATGCTTGCTTAAAAGAGGCATAGCCCTTTGTTTGGAGAGCAGGAATTGCTTATAATATTAACACTTCCTGTTTGGTAAAATATTGTATTTTAAAAAATAAGCTACAATGTATAAAACGAAGGTCATTTCCCACAAAATGTTCATGTTCTTTATGATTACAAAATGCTGCATCTTGTAAAATATTTCCAGTTCTGTTAACTTGAGAAGTTAAGTACTAATGCTTATTATAAAAATGTCACATCTTTCAGAAATTGTAGAAGCTTACGCAGTGTATTTCTTGCCTTATTTGGAAAATTAAGTTATAATTATTATTGTATTTAAGATCACATTTTGACACAACACATTACCATTGTGATTCTCAGACTTACAAGAAAAGTTATAAAACATGAGATTGTCTTCAATTAAAAAAAAAAAGAACTATTTACAAAAAGGACCAGAAGTAAAATTCCCATTTTGATTTCTAGCCCTATGATAGATACACCTTTTAAAGCACATATATCATTGGATCTGGGCTTTTACAGTGAGTCATGGTAAGCAAACCAGTCGATCTTAAATACATTTTATACTTTCTTGCTGTACTGGTGTGCATTACTTAGTGATACAATTGGTACCTAAAAGTGCTTATAAGCTCATTTCATTTACCGATTTCCAGTTTGACTAGTTACAATGTGAAAGAAGGAAACAGTTCCGCTCTGGAGGAAGCCCCACAGGTATGGGGAACAGGGAGAGCGTGTGTGCTGCTGGTTCGGTTATTTTCTTAGAGAAACGAAAATTCCAGTTGACCCATGTGCCCAGCACTTTCTCCAAAATGATCCGTATCCTCATCCATATTCATGAATCCTGCTCTTGTTTCCACTCATTTGTATGCACAAATTCTCCCCTGCGTTCATATAGATCAGAGCTACAGTTGATGTGGTCAATAGAAATTCTACAGGGTCATGAGAAAAAGCAGCACCTTGTCCACAAAAGTCCATGGAAGTTTGCTCCTTAACTTGTCATTAAAGCAAAACGCACAACTTTCACATCCCTCCCCTACAGAATTCTTGCGTACAGCTAATAATCAGTTCTCCAACCAGCTGATTATAAAAAGGAACACCAAGGCGTCATATTCATAATTACATTCAGAAACAGCCTTATATGAGTCTGTGAAAACCCACCAGGGACTGTGCTGTGGTTTAGACGTCAGCCTTAGAACGCACGTCTAAGAAACAAAGAAACAGCTCTGTTTCAGAGAGCATTCCTCCACACCTCAAAAAGTTAGTACTGTCCATTTCATGGAAATTGGTCATGAAATGGTATGTTCATTAAAAAACAAACAGAAATTACTCTGACCAGAAAAGATGCTGGAGATAATAAAAAACCTTTCTAATCTTAAAATTCTCCAGATCTACTTTTCATATACCCTTTAGTTTTCCCTGAGGAAATGAACTGTGTTTTTTTTTTTTTTTTTTTAAACAGTATTTTGCTACTATTCTCAAGGTATTCTCTCCCTTATGTACAGTTCGTGCCACTTTTCCCTAAATTTTCCCAAGTGAGTGCTGCGTTTTCCTTTTCCAAAGAAGTCAGATGGAGGCAGACAGGGGCTGAGCAGTGCTGGCTAATTCAGAACTGCTTTTGAGTGTGGCTTAGTGTGACACCAGCAACAGTGGACTTCAAGTGATCTTGAAATGTGATAGAGGGCATGTTAATTTCAGACACTTTTTACAACATAGATGTAACTTTCTGAAAAAACTTTGTTGGGAAGTCCAAGAATGTGCCTCTTTCTCAATTGAAAAGTTTTCATCTGCAACAAGGTTATGACTGGACAAAGACTCCTCTCATAAAGGGGACCCACCCTGTTGGTGCACGGAGTTGCTGACAGGCACGCACATTCCTGCTCAGAAACCTACTGCCCTCTTCCTGACACTGGCTTTTGCCAAGCAACAGAGGGGACTTTGTAGCAAGTGAGGAGGAGAGTAATGTGTGCCCACTGGGGATGTGCATGGGGCATGCTGCCTCCCTGCCCTGTGTGTTTCCCATGAAGGAGCTGTCTCTTGGCTTTAAGCAGCGGCTCATCGAATGGGAACATGGCAGCTCCCTTGGAGATGCCCAGGCGCAGTCACCACCAGCTGATCATCACTAGGATGGTGAACCCGTCAGGTGCCCATAGCCCCCCTGTATCCCCTCTCTGGTTTCCCACCCACTTGTTACCAGATGTTTCCTCCAGGTGGTCACATTGCCTCCCACTCATTGGTTGCACATCCTCTGGGAAGAACTAAGGCTTAAAATGACTGCTATCTGTTGTGCAGCTATCTGGAGAAGCCTGTCCATCACCCGGAAGTGCCTTCTTTGGACAGAGATGAGAAATCTTTTCTGCAGGAAGGGGCATCGGGGAGAGAAAAGTCAAAGGCTACCACTTGCCTTCTTTAGAAAGACTTTGGGACCAGAACGCATTGCCTTTGCTGTTCGTTTTGCATGTTCTCTGAGCTGCCCATGGTGGGGGGCACTCTCGTGAAGCAGCCACATGCCCTGGGACTTCCTTCTCACCCATCTCCCTCCTCCTCCTGACAAATGAAGACAAAGAAAATGGTACCACAGAGAAGCCATAAAATAAATCCTGGGCTTAATTTGGCACATCATTCCATAATATAACAAAATAGCTCTACATTTTTTTGTAAGTTTTAGCATTTACAATCAGTGTTGTATATTACAATTTGTAGCTTTCTGGGTGGCTTGAAAGAAATTTTATCCCTTTTCTTCAAGGCCAGCCAGGTGAAATTTGGTAGCCCCCCAGTCATTACATGCCTTGGTGCAGAGAATAGGTGTCTGTGTGCAGGAGCTACTGAGGGTCTGTGCCCTCCTTGGAGTTGGAGCAGAGCCCCAGGCTGGCCTGAAGAAAGGAGCCCCACATGGGAGAGTGTGTGTGAAGAAGGTTTCAGAAAGGAGAAGAAATCCTAGGGAAGCTGCATTCAGGTCTATGCTTTTGCTTACACCCATGCATCACCTAATAATCAGGAAAGGACTGAGCTTGCCTCAGCCAGGCCAGAGCCCAGAACTAGTCATGGACTGTCCTTCTGGGGCGAATCACAGAGCCTCACTCCAGGACTGTCCATAGCCATCATCTCTCCCAAAGTTCTGGGAGTTGAGGGATGGATTTAACCCCTTGCCTTCTTAATCTGATTAGTGATTTAACCCAAGGATCAAGGGTCATGGAACCTTGCTAAAGAGAAAACCCTCTCCCCCAAGGTTACACCCAACAGCACTGAAGTCCACAGTGAGCCTGCTCAAATGGCTGAGCAATCTGGGACTCACTAGTGGGTACTGTGGCCGTGGGGCAGTCCAGTCACAGTGCAGGGCTTCCTGGTTCAGGCCAGAGCATCACCTCCTAGCCGACATGCCAGTGGGTGAAGCAGCAGGATACCAGGGAGAAGAAAAGACAAGCTGGGATAGAGGGTGCAAATACGTTTCTGTACTTAGAAAACCCTTTCCTGGCTGACCTCGTCAGTGCTAAAACACATTATAGCTGGTCCTTTACTGATTGGTAATCACAATGTGATATTAAACGAAGCTCTTTCTCTGCTCTCTTAAGTGTTTTTAAAGAAAAATTAAGGAGGAAAATAGGATCTCTTTCAAGGAATAATGCTTCAAATGTCATATGAGAGTTTAAAAAATAAAATTGCCAAAATATATGAGTGCACAGATTGTTACACTGTAGAATCTCCTTTTTCCCCTTGCGTATTAAAAAAAACAAGGATATCTGTTATGACTAGATGATTTCTTTCTCCTCTTTAAAAAAAAGTGTATGTACAACCTCTAAATATATTAAACTTTGCTCTGTGCAATTTCATTCAACATTCCTATGGCTGATCCTAGGCCCCCGTTCCAACACAGTGCATCCTCTAAGGTGCTCTTGCGTCTTTGCATAGGTACAGGATGAATAACTCGAGCAGGGCGATCAAGAGGAGGGTAGACAGAGAATGAGCTTATTTATAGGGCTTGAGAACTACCCCTGTCCTGGCACCACTACTAGCAAGACGGACAAACAAACACACACCAGGCTAGAAAGTCTAATAAATGGAACACAGTGCAAGCCCTGGTCCTATGAATTGAGAGATTCCTATACCAACACGCAATTTCCTTTTGGTGTTTCGTACATTCCCTTCCGAGCGAATTCTTAATGAATAGCTCCAATATTCTGATAAGAAAAATAAACGTTTGGACCTTCCCTTTCCCCATATAATCTTTATAGTGTTCATGGACCCATCTCCCAGACTCGCTAAAGCCTAAAACCTATAAAAGTGCGCTCAGAATGGATGTTGACCTCACGTGACTTTCTGAACACATGGAGGCTGTGCTCTGCGTGGTCTGAAGCAACCTGCTGGGATGGTCTGAGTTCTCTACCTTTTCTGAAACCAGTCTGCTGTGGCATTTTGAGGGAAGGAAGGCCTGATGAGCCTCTGACCTGGCAACAACCGTCAGATGAGCAGTGATGAACAGATCTGAGCTGGGGTTGGCATTGCATCACTGAAGGAAGCTTCGAGGCTTACCCAGATGGCGACACTTCAGGTCTTGAGTGCACTGTAGCCAGGAGAGAGTGGGTGGGGCCATCTCTCAGGGTGGGGCTTCTGAGGAAGACTCCCAGATGTTTTCCAACAGTGACGCGGGATGTCCTGAACTCAGCTGGGGCTGAAATCTGCTGGTGATGTCCACTATCAATCTCTTTTTGGGCTTATGCCCTCCAGGGCCCTTCAAGCTAACAGCTCTACCATGGTTCAATTCGGGGCCACTCTTCAAAATAAAACAAAACAAACAAAAAAGACATAGAAAAGATACCCAGAGTGCTGCCACTTCCTGGCAACAGATCATGATGTGAACTGCTCCCAGAAGTCTGATGGAGAACAGGGAAGAGATTTCACAATGAAAACAGGTATTGTTCTTTATACAAATGCTACAGAATAACTTGTAGCTTCTTAAGTGTCAAAAAAAAAAATCTCAGAAATGGTATTATTGAGAAAGTTTATCAAAATAGGCCTCCTTTCTAGGAAAAATGGGCTTGGTTGATTCGATTGCTACAGAAGTCCACAGTTTTCAGACCTAGACCTACAGCAAAAAAAAAAAAAAAAAAGTTGACTTTTCTTTTAAGGAAAAGAATAGTTACAGCTGTTCTTAGCTAGGTTCTCAGCAAGAACAGGGAAGGTGGTGACCTTCTTCGTTTTTTTTGCTGTGATTTCACCAAGGTTCCTAGAAGTGCTTTCCCTGGGCTTCAGGTGGGTTTGGTACGGAAGGAAAAGCACTTTCCAACACCCTCGGAGGAACAGGAGGGCAGGAGTGTCCGGGGCGAGATAGGGGCCCGCGCGCAGTCAGTGAAACGCTGGCAGGCCTTCTTCCAGCGACAGGCCGTGCACCACATGTCCCGATTCTCCATGCCGTACACCTTCCGGCACTTCTTGCCCTCTCCCCGGGGCTTCCTGTAAGACAGGCCAGGAAACGGCGTTCAGTACAAGCGATTCTATGGGCATTCTTTGCAGACCTCAAAATCCCTGGAAAGCTCTAGAAAAAGTTAGGACACACAGCAGGGGGTCTCTCTAGGTACAGAGGTTAACCAGTGTGGGATGTTTTCACCACACTTCACTCACCTGCGCTCAGTCTTGTCCGACTCTTTGCGACCCCCTGGGCTGTAGCCAGTCAGGCTGTCCATGGAATTCTCAAGAATACTGGAGGGGGTTGACATTTCCTACTCCAGGGGATCTTCCTGACCCAGGGATGGAACCTGCATTGGCAGGCTAATTCCTTACCACTGAGCCAGGAGGGAAGCCCTTCACTGACCTGTTAGAATTCGCTACTTTTAAGAGTGCTTATAGCCTTCTTCAGCTTCTGCATGTCCATTTAGAGACATGTCCACTGGGACATCTCCATTACACTGAATTACATGAGCAAAACAAGAAATAAGAGCAGTGAGCAGTACTCTTTCAAGTTTTTAAATATGTATTTTCAAGTGGGCTCTTGCTGCTCAAATGTCTAGCGTTCTGGTCAAGGGAACCCTGGGGAGGTCCTCCTTGATCTGGGTTAAACTAAAATTCACATCATACCAAGGTTAACGCAACATGCCTTTAAAGAGACCCAGTAATCAGCATTACCTATTCTGCAAGAGAACTAACCAGGAACTGTTACCCCAGAAAAATGGAAAATCTTTGTTAATAGTTAATGGATGGGGGGAACCATGGGAACAAAAGAATGGGTGTTTCGTCCATCTCAGGGGAATTTTCTGGAAGACTGCATCTCCGGTTTCTCTCTTCCTCGTGGTTCTATTTTTTGGCTAATTACCTAGAGAGGAGGTATATGGGGTTTCAAGCACTCATACCTTAGGCTGACCGTCCCTTTGGGGGGGAGGACAGGACGGTGTGAGTGTGCGGTCTCTGCTCTCCTGTGCCCACTGGGTGGCTGTGGGTTGGTGACACCTGTAAACACACGGGAAACAAAGCTGACGGGGCAGGCTCTCCTCCCCATGCATTTCCTTAGCCTGTGCCACGTGGGCAGTGGCATCTGACCATTAGACACAGAGAGGCAGGGCTTTGTTCACAGAGGCCACAGGTTAAAATGGATGGGGTGATGCTCCTGGTGGAATTTAAATGCGTCCCCCAACAGAAAAGACCCGGCAACAGTGGATACTTCAGAAATCTTCATGACTTCACATCTCTGCGTTCCAAATTGCTCATTTTCACTTGAATAATATTTTAAACTTTAGACGATATTCTTCTTCCAAGCCTCAGTCATCTCTCTTTTAAAAAAGAAAGGAGGTTAAGAAAGGTTTCTAAAATTATACAGATACTCAGTGGCAACACACAGTGCGGACCTTGACCTTCTGTTTATTCAATTAGATTATTCACAGTCAATGAATAAATGGCTTCTTGCATAAGATGTCCACATGGCAGATTCTGGGGTCTGAACAGGAACAAAGGCAAGCAGCAAAGAGCCTGAGCAAGAACGAATGTCAACCTTTTAGAACTTTTGAGCACCCACTTTGTGCCTGGGTCGCTGACAATAGCTTTACTTTCACAACTACTCCATGCGATAAATATTCATCATTCCCATTTTACAGATGAGGAAACCAAGCACAGGGAGGTTAAATAACTTGACCAGGGTTGTGGAACTTGTAATAGCCAGAGTTGAGCTCTCCCTGATGCCAGACCGTGTGTTCAACCTCCTCATGCTCTTGTCTCTCAGCTGTGATGATGGGAGAGTTGCCTTTGCTCTCCATTCCTCTTGCATTTCTCACTTATTCTCTGCATCACCTGCTCACATAACATTAAATATCTCCCAGCAAATGGGATTCTCAGAAGCTCCAAAAAAAAAAAAAAAAAACCTAACAAAAGATAAATAATGTGTCATGTAAATATACAAGATTGCCATACACAAAAGAGCAAACATTTAATAAACTTAAAAACGTAATCACCAAGAAGCCAGCATGACCACAGGAATACCAGTACTAATCAAGAGTCATGGGAACATCCCTAAGCACACTTAGAGAAAAGACTTTCTCTAGTATAGGGACCTGCGCTTTTTTTTTTCAGTTAAAAAATTGAATGTAAAAGAATGGCCATATAAGTGCTATTTTCCCAGTTATAAATTAAAAAAAATTAAACACGTAAGAAAAAAATTAATATTTTAAACCATTGTTGCTATAAGTCTAATTTATTCTGTACCATTGGTCTTCACTTTTTCTTTCTTTTAAAAAAAACTTTATTGTAGTAAGACTACCTAACACGAGGTCTATACTCAACAATTTTTTATGTACACAATACAATACTATTGACTCTAGATATAATGTACAGCGGATCTCTAAAGCTTATTCATCTTGCTTAATGGAAACTTCACGTCCTTTGATTAGTAACTCTCATTTATCCCCTCCCCCTAGCCCCTGTGGGATTCCCTGGTGGCTCAAACCATAAAGTGTCTGCTGGCAATGCTGGAGATGCAGGGTTGATCCCTGGAGAAGGGCATGGTAACCCACTCCAGTATTCTTGCCTGAAAGTGAAAGTCGCTCAGCCGTGTCTGGCTCTGTGACCCCATGACCTATACAGTCCATGCAATTTCCTAGGCCAGAATATTGGAGTGGGTAGCCTATCCTTTCTCCAGGGGACCTTCTTGACCCTGAAATCAAACCAGGGTCTCCTGCATTGCAGGCAGATTCTTTACCAACTGAACTATCTGGGATGCCCCATTCTTCTTGCCTGGAGAATCCCATGGACACAGGAGTCTGGTAGGCTATAGTCCATGGGGTCACAAAGAGTTGGACACAACTGAACAACTAACGCTTTTCCACTTTCCTAATCCCTAGCAACTACCATTCTACTTTTTGATTTTATGAGTCCGACTATTTTAGATATACCATACACTGTAAATGAAATCATATAATATCATACAATATTTGCCTTTTGGTAACTGATTCATTTCACTTAGCATAATGTCCCTGAGGTTTATCTACATTAGCATCTGTTTTAGAATTTTCTTCTCTCTCAAGTCTTGAATATTATTTTACTGTATGGAATACACTAGGTTGCTTTTTAAGCATTCAGATTCTAAGTACCAGTCCAGATGTACTGAGAAAATGTCTTGGGATGGGTTTCAGGAATTTACATTTAAAGTCTTTCCCCAAATTCTCATGAAAGTGAAAGTCACTCAGTCATGTCTGACTCTTTGCAACCCCATGGACCTGCAGCCTACCAGATTCCTCGGTCCACGGGCAATAATACTGGAGTGCACTGCCATGCCCTTCTCCAGGGGATCTTCCTGTCCCAGGGATCGAACCCTGGTCTCCTGCATTGCAGGCAAATTTTTACCATTGGAGCCACCATGGAAGCCAAATTCTCAGGCTTATTTACTTTTGAGAACTACTAATAAACACCATGAGGAATACTCTGCTTATTGAGATCATTATAAACTCCAAATCTATCTGATATGGTGCAAATAATTACTGGAGGAATAAATGAATATGTTAAATAGGGAAGAGCAAAGATGAAAGGGCATTTCAGAGTTGAAAGTCTACAGCAATGGTATCTTCAGGGAATGACTAGCGACCAGTATATCTGGTTCTGTCTTGTCCTTGAAATACCAGAATATCATTTTCCTTTTCTTTTTCATATCAGAATGAGACTTAATTTTCCATTAAAGAATTAATTAACTAACTCTTTACTTTTTGGTAAAGTTGGGGGGATTGAGGGCCAACAGAGGTGAGTAACATTTATAATTTTTTTTGTAAAATGAAAGCTTTGGAGTTCAGTGTATGCATTTGATGTGGATGGGCATGTTTTTCCAGAAGCAGAATCCCCGCACATCCCCCATCCGCTGGGATCAGGATGCATGCCTGTGTGCTCCGTCGTTTCAGTTGTGTCAGACTCTTAGCGACCCCATGGACTGTAGCCCTCCAGGTTCCTCTGTCCATGGGATTCTCTAGGTAAGAATACTGGAGTGGGTTGTCATTTCCTCCTCCAGGGGATCTTCCCAACCCAGGGATCGAACTCCCACCTGTTATGTCTCCTGCATTGCAGGTGGGTTCTTTACCACTAGTGGAACAGGATGCATATTAGCAAACCAGAAGGAGTAAGGCTTCAGAGTTTATCCCCACTGTTGTATGCATTTGATGTGGATGGGCATGTTTTTCCAGAAGCAGAATCCCCGCACATCCCCCATCCGCTGGGATCAGGATGCATGCCTGTGTGCTCCATCGTTTCAGTTGTGTCAGACTCTTAGCGACCCCATGGACTGTAGCCCTCCAGGTTCCTCTGTCCATGGGATTCTCTAGGTAAGAATACTGGAGTGGGTTGTCATTTCCTCCTCCAGGGGATCTTCCCAACCCAGGGATCGAACTCCCACCTGTTATGTCTCCTGCATTGCAGGTGGGTTCTTTACCACTAGTGGAACAGGATGCATATTAGCAAACCAGAAGGAGTGAAGGCTTCAGAGTTTATCCCCACTGTAGATAATCACACCCCACTCCGATGCAGTCCACGGGGTCGCTGAGTCAAACACGACCTGGCGACTTCACTTTCACTTTTCACTTTCATGCATTGGAGAGGGAAATGGCAACCCAATCCAGTGTTCTTGTCTAGAGAATACCAGGGGTGGGGGAGCCTGGTGGGCTGCCATCTATGGGGTTGCACAGAGTCGGACACGACTGAAGCGACTTAGCAGCAGCAGCAGATAATCTAGAATGTGGTGATATGAATTAAGTGCTCAGGACAATGAAAAAAAATTTTTTTTAATTATTGTAGAACTTGTAGAATCCCAAGAATACCTCCTTATTCAGTCAGAGAACTGGAAATGTTTAGGTGACATGCCAGGGACACTATTTCCATCAGCTGGGGATAATGTGGAAGGTTTTAAATTTTGCAAAATGGCCATACTCTTTTTCTGTGGGCTGGTATGAGATGGTAAAATGCTCTTCATTCAACAAATATTTATTAGGTTCTCACCATGCCCAGGTGGCTCTAGTGGTAAAGAGCCTATCTGCCAGTGCTGGAGACATAGGAGACCCGGGTTCAATCCCCAGTTTGGGAAGGTCCCCCAGAGGATGGCACGACAGCCCACTCCAGTATTCTTGCCTGGAGAATCCCATGAACAGAGGAGTCTGGCAGGCTACCGTCCATGGGCTGCAAAGAGTGAAGCGACTGAGCATGCAAGCATGCATGCCCTAGGCACTGTTGTAGATTGTGGGAATACAGCACGGAACAAGATAAAATCTCTGCCCTCATAGCGAGTACCTTCTAGTGGGGAGAGAGACAATAAGCACAAAAGAAGAAAAGGCATTTTAGTGATAAGTGCATGAAGAAACTAGAACAGGCTACCAGACCAAGGGTGATGGAAAATGTATTTGTTTCGGGTGGTGAGGGAAGGCCTCTTGCATTGGCTACCTTTGATCCACAGGGCACTCTGGGGAAAGGGGAAGGCGAGGGCCAAGACCTCCCAGGTGCAGAGGCCAGTGGGGCTGGAAGTGGGGCTGGGGGAGGCGGCAGGTAGGAGGGTGGGAGGTGGTGGATTCAGGTCAGGCCTTGAAGCTGTGATGAGGAATTTCAGTGCCATTCTAAGTGCAAAGGAAGCCAGTGGAACATTTTAATAAAGTGAGAAATCTGATTACTGCTTTAGAAACATCATTCTGGCTCCAAGGAGTAGTATTGGAGATAGCCCTGGACAGGGCTAAAGACTACTTAAGAGGCTTCTGCACTATTTTAGGGGGAAAATGCACTGGTGATTTAGATGGCGGTGTGACTGTGGTGGGGAAAAGTGGTTGGATTCATATCCTGTAGAGGCAGAGTCTGGGCCCTGCTGACAGGTGGGCTACAGGACAGGAAATATGAAGACAAATCTTTAGATGAGTCAGGGATGAATCAGGAGGATTCAAGGATACATCCTAGGTTCTGGCCAGAGAGGATGAAGGGATATGGGTGCCATTTATTGAAATTAAAAAACCGGTGACCTGCTGGGCTTACGAGAGAGGATGAGGGCCAGATTTAGACGTATTCCAGGAAGAATCCTTCTCTAACATTTTTATTTCTGCTAATGGCTTTTTTAACTCTGGAGTTGAGGGCACACCTGTTTCATGTTTAGTCCTGTCCGATGGTAGCCCCTCCTGTTTCACAACAGACCCTGGGTTTCTACAGCCTTCAGTGCAGTGTAGCAGAAGCCAGGACTCACTTAACATACCAGCGTGTGGCTCAGTTCTATGGGAGGATGAACACAACCTAACTCGTGGGCTTTCCTGGAGACTTTTAACATCAAGATGATCATCTTTTGGTGTCTTATGTTAACTGGGGCTGAGGGTGGGAAAGTCAAAGGGAGAGACTGGCAGAGGGAGTCTGCCAGCATTTATTCAGTGCTTGCAAATGTGAAAGATGGGCCGCTGGGTTATTTATAATCTCTTTTAATCTTCAGCAAAAAGCCTGAAAAATAAGCACTATCTGAATTTTGTAGGTAAAATAATTTAGGCTTGGGGCAGGGAATTGGCTTACATGGATCTCAGAGTTAAAAGCAGCAGCAGTAATTTCCTAAGAACTTGTTAAGCTAAGGACCTTCCCCATGTTATCTAATTTAATCCTCATAATGACCCTGGATAAGCAATGCTATCACTTCTACTTTATAGACAAGAAGATGAAGAGGGTAAGGAAGTGGCTGAGGCCACGCAGTTAGTAAACAGGGAGCACTGGCTGTCTGACACTCAGGGACCTTGGTATTTGGTTCTGAATGGTGCTAATACCCTGTTTTCTGGTGTCTTTCAACCTGCCTCATAAGTGATGACAATGATATGTGCCCCGAAAAACATGATTTCAGCTCTCTTTCCCAATGGCTTCCATATTCTGTATTTATCTGTTTTATATCTTAACTTTTAAACTTCTATTTGGGAACTTGTTTTATAAAGTATATAGCACACTTGGAGAGAGTACTATATGGTATTACTTCTAAATTAATAAAATGGGCTGCTGCTGCTGCTCCTGCTGCTGCTAAGTCACTTCAGTCGTGTCCGACTCTATGGGACCCCATAGATGGCAGCCCACCAGGCTCCCCCGTCCCTGGGATTCTCCAGGCAAGAACACTGGAGTGGGTTGCCATTTCCCTCTCCAATGCATGAAAGTGAAAAGTGAAAGTGAAGTCGCTCAGTCGTGTCTGACTCTTTGCTACTCCATAAATCACAGCACACCAGGCCTCCCTGTCCATCACCAACTCCTGGAGTTCACCCAGACTCACATCCATTAAGTGAGTTCACTCAGACTCACATCCATCAAGTCAGTGATGCCATCCAGTCATCTCATCCTCTGTCATCCCCTTTTCCTCCTGCCCCCAGTCCCTCCCAGCATCAGGGTCTTTTCCAGTGAGTCAGCTCTTCACATGAGGTGACTAAAGTACTGGAGTTTCAGCTTCAGCCTCAGTCCTTCCAATAAAGAACTCTAAATTACAGTCTGCAAAAATTATGGCTGATTTCTCCCATATGTTGAGTATATCTGTGTTATATGAGTCAGTCCCAATAAGGAGAATCCACTTTCTCTGTCCTCTGTTTAATAGCAATGAGATACATCACTAGTACATACATACAACACTAGTAAGTTCTACTCAGCGTCAACCAGTGCTAAGCATTGTGCTTGAAAATACAATACAAGGTAGTGGTTGTACAGCTAGGTTGAAGGCATTGCTTAAGAGAGGTCCTGTGACTGACTGGCTAGAGGTCACAGCTTGTAAATGCCAGAGTTAGTATTTGCCTCACATCAGTTTAGTAATGGGCTTCCCCAGTGGCTCAGTGATAAAGAATTCGCCTGTAATGCAGGAGATGCTGGCAGGAGATGTGGGTTTGAACCCTGGGTCAGAAAGATCCTCTGGAGAAAGGAAATGGCAACCCTCTCCAGTATTCTTGCCTGGAAAATCCCAATCCATGGAGTTTCAAAAGAGTTGGACATGACTGGGCAAATAACAAAAACAAAAGCAGTAATACAGATATTACTGCTTTTGTTTGATGCTGGGAGGGATTGGGGGCAGGAGGAGAAGGGGACGACAGAGGATGAGATGGCTGGATGGCATCACTGACTTGATGGATGTGAGTCTGAGTGAACTCACTTGATGGATGTGAGTCTGAGTGAACTCTGGGAGTTGGTGACGGACAGGGAGGCCTGGCGTGCTGTGATTCATGGGGTTGCAGAGTCGGACATGACTGAGCGACTGAACTGAATGCAGATATGTCCTTCTGTAAATATGTTGGAGAAATTTCTTTTCTTGTGATTTTCTATCTCTCAAATGGAAAAAAGCCTCCTGTATTGGTTTGAATTTCTTCTAACAAACAATTTTGAATCCTCTATCCAAGTGTAAAAAAAAAAAAAAAAAAAGAACAGCTAACAAGCTAATAAGCAGTATTTCAGGTCTGGAGATGATCTCTCTGGCCTGAAGCCTCTTGGCATGGACCTTGGATAGCATATTGATTAGCTTCTACTTACTTGCATGGGGCCTATTATGGACCAGATTTTGTGCAGTCCAACCTTCACATTTCGAAGCCCCAATTCTCACTGTGGCTGTATTTGGAGATGGAGACTTTAAGGGAGTAACTAAAGGTATGTGCTGCACGTGTGCTAAGTTGCTTCAGTAATGTCCAACTCTTTGTAGCCCACCAGGCTCCTCTGTCCAAGGGATTTTCCAGGCAAGATGCTGACTGGGTTGCCATGCCCTCCTCCAGGGGATCTTCCTGACCCAGGGATGGAACCTGTATCTCTTAGGTCTCCTACATTGGCACGCGAGTTCTTTACCACTAATTCCACCAAATGAATTCAAAAGGGTGGGACCCTGATCCAATAGGATTAGTGTCCTTAAAAGAAGGGACACCAAATGGCTCTCTCTCTCCATCTCCCTACCTCCAAAAGAAAAGGCCACGTGGTGACATATTGAGAAGGTGGCCCCTGACAAGTCAGCAGGAGGGCCTTCACTGGGAATTGGGTCAGCTAGCACATTGATCTGAGATTTCTGGCCTCCAGAACTGTGAGAAAATAAATGTGGGTTGTTTAAACCACCCAGTCTGTTATTATGGCAGACTAACACAGGGGCCAAGAGCTCTTAGTTTTCTGCCCTGAGAAGACAGGGAAAGAAAGGAAAATAATTAGAAAAGAAGAGTCACTGGGGAAAAACAGGTCAAGAAAGCTATAATTAACCATGGTCTTCTCCCTACCCTATGCCCACAGCCTTGGGCTAGAAAAGACTGAACCTATAGTTACGTTTGTGAATATGCAGATTGACTTTTTCAGCTATACACCTCTGGGAAGAAGTCTTACCCAGGGAACTTATTAAGCCCTCAATTCAGGAAGTCCAGTGAAGGCAAATGAATAAATAAAATTCTGCAGACCTGGGATTTCACAGGAGATTATTTCTACCTTCTAGGAAGCATATGAAAGCATCTTCTCTTCAATACTAGGTCTCAAAGACAGGGGAGAAAAGGAAATCTTAAATGGGGTTGACAACCTCAGGGTACTTGGTTTTGAGTAAAACAAGAAATGCGTTCATTAAAGAGGATTGGCTACCCACTCCAGTATTCTTGCCTGGAGAATTCCATGGACAGAGGGCTACAGTCCACGGGGGTCACCAAGAGTTGGACATGACTGAGTAACTAACACTTTCACTTTCAATAAAATGGCAACTGCTCTGTTCATCAGTTTGGATAAAGTTGAAGCCACCCCTAATACTAGTGCCTTATCATTGGAAACTTTTAGAGCTTTTGTCTGAAAACTCTATTGCCCAAATGTAGGAGGTGGGGATTCACGTGTTCTCAGAGTCAGCCTGGCTCCTGGTCTTCTAAGGGTGGGACTAGCACCTGTGGAGAATTCAGGGACGGTTGCTGGCACCCAGTGAGTGGACATGTGGCAGTCCTAGGCTAGGAGGTATGGAGTTGTGAGATCCAGCCCCCAGTGTAAGTGGGCAGACAGCAAGCAGCTACTTTTTTACTCTTTTAAAAAAAGACATGCTTGAGAGTAGGACAACATGAAGAACACACTGAGTAGTAAACCTTCTTGTCATCTTTCTAGAATAAAACAAAAGCCTTGGAAAAGGGCAGCATTCCCTGCTCCCTTACCTTTATTTTTAAATAGTAATGGCAAGCTTGACTGCTAAAGCCAGCTAAAATCAGATAGATTGGGAATTCTCTGGTGAAGGAATAAATTAGTAGCTCACATAGGATTTTAGTGGGAATCTACTTAACTCAGTTATTCGACATGCTTTCTGTCAAAGCTCTAGTCCAGGATGTCCCTGGTAACCAATCAAGAGTGAAGTAAGGAACTCTGAAAAATCTAGGACCTTGAGAGGAGGGTTGAGACATCCACAGAGAGAAGTCTTAAACTTTGCTTGTTGAGAGATCAACAAGAGGAGGGAACCTACTGGTGTCCTGCTGTGTCAGCCGCTGAGGAGATGCAGGGGACTTAAAACTAGAGAAAACCACTCACCGTAATGTCACTTTATTTCAAAAGGAAATGATTTAATTAATAGAACAAAGGGGGAAAATATTCCATTTGGGTTGATAGAAGAGGTAACTTGAAAGGAAATCTGAACTGCAATGTTCTGTCTACATGCCATACTTATTTTTTCACCAGATGAGCAGTGTGGGGTATATTCCTGAAAATTCAGCTCTAATCAAAGACAGGAGTGAACAGAATTCAGAAGAGCAGGTCTCTGTAATTCTGTGTTTGGAGCTGCCTCTCTGGGTGAGAAGGGTAGTCTCAAATGATATACTGAAAGCCACTCTGGTCTTTTTATGTCTATCCAAAAAAAAAAAAGTTGCCAAAAAGGCTGACACCCACCTCGAGGGAATTATTGTTCTTGCCAGAAGCAAAACTAATACCTCCACATCTAATCTCTTCTTTTTAAATGTTTGTAACAAGGTCATCCATCGTATTCTTGTTCTTTGAGAACAACCAGCAGTTCCCACTCTTCATGAAGCAGGCACCTTTCATAATTACTCCAGATCCACCATACTGCTTAAAAAATTCAATTCTAGGAGTATTTTCTGGAAGCCACAGATTTTGAAATTGCTGCCAGCAGGATGCTTTTTTTTATTGTTGGCTATTCCTCTAAGGAATTTAATAAATATTCTTTGACAGAGCACAGCATAATTGATTGAGCCACTTTCATTTTTATCAGCTCCACAGGAGGCCTTAGTATTTGCTGGAAACCTCGGGGAGTTGCCAGCAGTTGCAATAAGAAGCTTTTGTGATGTCCTTGGGGAGGGGGTGGAGAGGAGAAAATAAGGTTAATATCTATTATCATAAGCCACTTTCTGAACCTTATCAGGACTTGTAAACCCCTGAGCATGAGGAGTGTGGAGGTCTATGGATATTCTGTGATAAGCTGTAAAAGACTCAATATCTTCTAAGTGAATAGTTAAGAATCAAGTAAATTCATGGTGAGTTTTCAGAAGTAATTATTTAATATGTCAAATCAATTCTAAAATAATCCTTAAATCTGACAGCATATTTCAATACTCATTTATTTGCAAATTACCCATCAGCATGGATTATTTAGGCTTTGGAAGAAAAAAGTTGATGTCAATTTCTATTATCTGAAATTTCAAAATGACATACCCACAAACAATAATTTCAAAGTCAAATTGTATATAGTTGAAAGAAAAAGTGAAAGTGCCAGTCACTTAGTCATGTCCGACTCTTTGTGACCCCATGGACTGTAGTTCACCAGGCTCCTCTGTCCATGGAATTCTCCAGGCAAGAATACTGGAGTGAGTAGCCTTGCTCTTCTCCAGGGGATCTTTCTGACCAAGAGATCGAACCCAGGCAGACTGCAGGAAGATGCTTTACCATCTGAGCCACCAGAAGCTCGTAATGATACATGCCACTTACCTGTGCAGTCTCTCTCTTTTATCTTTGGGGTCTGAGTTCAACTATTAATTTTATAAAGCCTTTAGGAAACATACAAATACACCACCCATACAATATATTTCCAACAAGTTGTTTATCAACAGATGAAACTGTCTTTTCCTTTCTAAAATTCCAGTCAAAACACCTTTTCACAGAGAAGTTGGGCTAGTCTGGACCACAAGATAGCTTGCTGAGTTTACAAATATCACTTAAAAAAAATTATTCTGGCATTCCAATTTTTGTCTTTTTCTTGCATGTTTCTACAATTTGTTCTCTAAATGTATGCTTGGTTTTGACCAGCTTTCTGGCTTTTTGCTTTTCTACTTACTGGAATGCCTGTGAAGGTAACTGGAGGAGACTGCCAAGAAATGCTGAAGTTGCTGCCGTTGGGGGTGAACTTGGCTGCTCCTGGAATGGTCACGGGCGGTGTGGCCTATCAAATGGAAAACAGAGAAAGCTGTTTTGAGAGAATATTTCTCCTTGGAGTCTTAAGCTGTCATTACCAAAATAAGGCTTCGGAAATAATCTCAGCTTTATTAATGACAAAATTATAATAGGAGGAGATTAAACACGGTTAAAGAAAGTAGCTAAACTTTTTATACATCTAAGCAATCTAAGGTATAGGAGGAGAAGGGTTTTGGCTGCTGATTTCTGAATACAGATTTGATTATACATACCATACCTATCTTAGGACATTTGTGAGATACAATTCTTTGTTATCAAGTTGGGAGATCAGCTTTTTATTAGTGATGGTAGGCTGTCAATTACATTTCAGGAAGGTAATTTGGCAATACATGTCAAAATTCTTAGTGTTCTGTACACTAGCTATTCATGGACACAGGACACAAGGATGTTCACTGCAGAACTATGTATTATATTATTTTTTAAAAAGGAAACACATAGGGAAAATGATGCTGAAGACTACTCATTGGCATGGGAAAATGTTCATGAGATATCCAGTGGAAACAAAGCACAGCAAAACAGTAGTGTAACAGATTCCATTTTTTAAATGGGCACATAGAACAGTCCTGAAGGACCTACCAAAAACACGAACCAAGGGGCTTTCTTGTTGTTGGGACTTGGGATGGATTTTATTTCTTTGCTCACGTTTTTAATATCTTTATGTTGAACAGAAAAATCCCAATGCTGTGAATCTATAGTTTGGGAAGGAACTTCTAGATCCCTTAGTGTATGTTCCAACTCTCATTATATACATAGGAAAAATAATTTAAGTTGGTTCAAGCCCATGATTTTGAACTTAAATGCAATACTGACAAACAAGAACTAGGGAATGAGTTATCCTTTTTGAACAGAAGAGTCAGGAATGAAAGTTGCTGCATCAACTAATTTAATAATTAGTGCTATTCCATTGCTCTTGAGTTGAAGTCTACTTAATACATGGCCGAATGACTTCTCTACAGGGTTAGTTTTTCTACTTTTATAAATATAGTTGCTAGTGGCAGTGGTTTTGTAACTGGCACCAGTGGAAAATATTTTGGCAATACATAGCTATTCATGCTGTATGCTAAGACTCAATAATTAGTCTTCTGGAAATTCAATGCGTGGGGGGGAAACTACTGGCATGGAAGTGTCCTCATTTGCCTTATTGATGATAATTGAAAAGTAGATACCTAACATAAGAGAAAGAAACAACTTGATATTTTGATTTAATTGAATTCAGTCATATATTCAGTTCTACGAGAGTGTTTATAAACAAGAGTGGAGGAACACAAATTACAAATATGTACAGGAGAGTTTTCTTTTAAAAAGTTACATAAAGTAGTTGAAAATTATGGGAAAACTGGTTTTTTTTTTTTATTTGAGCATATTGAAATTTTATTAAATCAACACTTAAAAGAGTTTAGAATTGCTGGGGGAGGAAGGAGGTTTAGCTGTGTCCTGTATTTGCAGGATTTGTCTCTAAGGCCTTAACAGACTTTAGAGTGAGGCAGAATCACCTGGAGGGTTTGTTAAACACAAGCTGCTTGGCCTCACCCCTCGCTGCTGGTCTGCATTTTTGGGAATGTAAATTTCTAACAAGTTCCCAGGTGACGCTGACACTTGATCTGCCGAACACTGACAACCACAGCTCCAGCCTGAGCGAGTTAGTTGCCAATTCAGAGAGGCAGGGCACAGAGTCCTGGATCTGCAGTACAGGATGAGGCTGTCATTGTGCCAACGCTTTTCAAAGTTCATCTTTTCATTTATTTAATTTTTTTATCTAACAAGTACTCACATCATGTGCCAGGCACCCTCCTGAGAGTGTTATAATACTAAGGATTTTAATCCTCATAACAACTTCTCAGGGATCAGATCTTTAGGCAGTACTGGGAAGTTCAAGAACACCCTAGGGTCCAATTTGCATGAGATTCTGGCTTTAAAAGGAGAAAAAAGGCAAACTCTGCTACTGGGCTCTCCTGGATGCTGTTTTTCCACTGAGCTATCCTTTACTCACCCTGTAATAGGAAATGGCAACTCACTCCAGTGTTCTTGCCTGGGGAGTCCCATGGATAGAAGAGCCTGATGAGCTACAGTCCACGGGGTTACAAAGAGTCAGACACAACAGTAACAATCCTTAACTCACAGGTCAGAATGCTACTGCTTTTGGTTAGGAGTAAAGTGATTACTCTCAGGATCCGTGGCCAGTCACCTGGTAAGCGTGGTCAGTGTGCACGAGGTAGAGGGTGGTGGGAGCAGAACGGCTCAAGGGTGTCATCAGTTTGTCTCGGTTTTGGCACAAGGAGTTTCTGTTCGGCTGGAATCTGGGATGGGAAAAGTAGGAGGCGAAGCCAGGGACTGGGAGGGTGAAACCGGGGCCAGGCTGCTCAGACCGTCTGCCACCGAGTCTGTGTTGAGCTTGATCTCAGTGTAGTAGAAGTCTTCTTCACCATCACTGTAGTCAGACTCCCCAACACGCCTAATGCAAAAGAGAGCAAAGAAATCCTACTCACCCACACTGCTTTCTTGCCTTGACATCTTCTACATGCTGTTCCTTCTGTCTGGAACGCTTTTCCTCTGTCCTGTCTGCTTGGCAAACTTCTACTTATCCTGCTACTGTCCACTTCCGGGGGAAGCCTTCCTTGATATCTTAAAGCAACTGACTCAAGTAATCAACCAATCAATCAATTATTCAAAAAAAATTGATTGAGAGTCTACTATGTCTAGGTACTTCTTTAGGAACCCAATATTAGAGTGAACAAAACAGATTCTGCCCTGATGGAACATACAGTCTAGTGGGAGAGGCAGACAAGAAACTTGTAAAAGAACACATCAAAACTAATAATATCCCGAGGAACAAACCTGCCTAAGGAGGTAAAAGACCTGAATTTGGAAAACTATCTGACACTGATGAAAGAAATTGAAGACAACACAAACAGATGGGAAAATACACCATGTTATTGGAGAGGAAGAATTAATATTGTTAAAATGACCATGCTCTCCAAGGCAGTCTGCAGAGTCAATGCAATTCCTATTAAAATACCAATGACATTTTTCATTGAACTAGAACAAATAATTTTAAAAGTGGTCTGAAACCACAAAAGACTTCAAATAGCTAAAAGAATCTTCAGAAAGAACAGAGCTGGAAGAATCATGCTCCCTGACTTCTGACTATACTGTAAAATTACAGTAAACAAAACAGTATGGTACTGGCATAAAGGGGATTCCCAGGTGGCTCAGTGGGTAAAGAATCCACCTGCAATGAAGGAGATACAGCAGCCACAGGTTTGATCCCTGGGTCAGGAGATCCCCTGGATGAGGGCATGGCGATCCACTCTAGCATTTTAGTTTGGAGAATCCCATGGACAGAGGAGCATGGCAGGCTACAGTCCATAGGGTCTCAAAGAGTCGGACATGACTGAAGTGACTGAGCATGCATGCACTGGCACAAGAACATATTTATAGACCAATGGAACAGAATGGAGAGCCCAGAAATAGACTTACACACTATGGTCCATTAATCTATGACAAAGGAGGCTAGAATATACAATGGAGAAATGGTAGTCTCTTCCACATATATTGCTGGGAAAACTGGACAGCCACATGTAAATGAATGAAATTAGAACATTCTTTAACACCATATACAAAAATAAACTCAAAATGGATTAAAGACCTAAATGTAAGACATTCACCGCAAAACTGCTAAAAGAAAACACAGGCATGGCACTCCTTGACATCTATTGTAGCAATATTTTTTTTCAAGTCTGTCTCCTAAAGCAAAGGAAATAAAAGCAAAAATAAGGAAATGGGACCTAATTAAACTTAAAAACGTTTGCACAGCAAAGGAAACTATTGACAAAGTGAAAAGACTAATGAATAGGAGAAAATATTTTCAGAGGACATGACTGATAAGGGGTTAATATTAAAAATATATAAATAGCTCATTAACTCAACATTAAAAAAAAACACAATTCTATTTAAAAATGGGCAGAAGAACTAAATAGACCTTTTTCCCAAAGAGGACATGCAGGTGGCCAAAAAAGATGAAAAGATGCTCTACATCACTAGTTATCAGGGAAATGGAAATCAAACCAATAATACCAACAATGAAATGTTACCTTACACTTTTCAGAATGGCTATCATCAAAAAGAACACAACAAATGTTGGTGAGAATGTGGAGAAAAGGCAGCTCTCATACACTGTTGGAGGGAAGGTAAACTGGTACAGTCACTGTGGAAAACAGTATGGAGGTTTCTTAAAAATCTAAAACTAGAGCTACCATATGACCTAGCCATTCCACTCCTAGGTATATATCTGGAAAAAACACAAAACACAAAACACAAAACACAAAAAACCAGAAACATCAATTCGAAAAGATACATGCACCTTGATGTTCATAGAAGCATTATTTATAATTGCCAAGATATGGAAGCAACCTAAGTGTCCATCAACATAAAATTAGATAAAACGCTACACACACACACACACACACACACACACACACACACACACACACACACTCTGGTGGCTCAGATGGTAAAGAATTTGCCAGCAATGCAGAAGACCTGAATTTGATCCCTGGGTTAGGAAGATCCCTTGTAGAAGGAAATAGCAACCCACTCCAGTATTCCTGCCTGGAGAATTCCATGGATAGTGGAGCCTGGTGGGCTATAGTCCATGGTGTTGTAAACAGTCTGAGACTATTGAGCTACTCACACACACACACACATACACACACACACGTACACACACACTCATACTACTCATGCATAAAGAATGAAATTTTGCCATGGTAACAACATGAAAGGACTTAGAAGGTATTATGCCAAGTGAGATAAGTCAGACAGAGAAAGACAAATAGTATGATATTACTTGTATGTGGAATCTAAAAAATACAACAAACTAGTGAATATGACAGAAAAGAAACAGATATAGAGAACAAACCGGTAGTTAAGGAGAGGGAGGGGAAGTATAGGGGTAGAGGATTAAGAGGTGTAAACTATTATGGATAAAATAAACTACAAGGATGTATGTATGTACATGAAAGTTGCTCAGCTGTGTCCAGCTCTTTGTGACCTCGTGGACTATAGCCTGCCAGGCTTCTCTCTCCATGGTATTCTCCAGGCAAGAATACTCGAGTGGGTAGCCATTCCCTTCTCCAGCAGATCTTCTCAACCCAGGGACTGAACCCAGGTCTCCCCATTGCAGGCAAATTCTTTACTGTCGGAACCACCAGGGAAGCCCAAGAATACTGGAGTGGGTAGCCTATCCCTTCTCCAGCAGATCTTCCCAACCCAGGGACTGAACCCAGGTCTCCCCATTGCAGGCGAATTCTTTACTGTCAGAACCACCAGGGAAGCCCAAGAATACTGGAGTTGGTAGCTTATCCCTTCTGCAGCGGATCTTTCCAACCCAGGAATTGAACTGCAGTCTCCTGCATTGCAGGTAGATTCTTTACCAGCTAAGCTATAAGACTGTATTATTGTAAAACACACGGCATATAGCCAATGTTTTACAGTAAATATAAATGGACTATAATCATAAAAAATTGTGAATTACCATATAGTACATGTGCAACTTATATAATATTATTCATTAACCGTAAGTTAATTTTTAAAAACTAAACCCAAAAAGAAGCAGATATTTAATACATTAGGTAGTGATAAATCCCAGAAAGAAAAATTAAGCAGCATTAAGAGCATCCTTAATCAGGGCAAGTGATGGGGGATATTATTTTAAATAGAGTATTCATAGGAAGACTCTCTCAGGAGATGGCAGTTGAGCACAGGTCTCAATGAGGTGAGGGAAAAACCCTTGTGGAACTATGGGAGAAGAATGCACAGAACCCCGGGGTGGGCTGGCTTGTTGCTTTCTGAGGACAGAGAGGTAGGTAGCTGGTGCTCAGGGCACCAGGCAAAGAGTGACGGGAGAAGAATGGGAAGGAAGGCAGAGACACAGTGGCACAGGGCTTTGTAGCTCTGGGGAAAAACTTGGTATTTTGTTCTGAATATGATGGAAGCCTCTGGAGATTCTGAAGAATCTAGGTTACTTGTTATTTTTATTTTTTAAAATTGACACATAGTAGGTACAGTTAGTTTACAATGTTGTGTTAGTTTCAGGTGTACAGCAAAGTGCCATATGTGTGTGTGTGCATGGGTGTTCTTTTTCAGGTTTGTTTCCATTGTAGGTTACCACAGGATATTGAATATAGGTCCCTGCACTATACAGTAAGTCCTTGTGGTTTATCTGTTTTATTCACAGTAGTGTGTATTTGTTAATCCCAAGCTCCTAATTTATCTCTCCCTACTCCACCCCTTTCTCTTCTATGCCCTTTGGGACCATAAATTTGTTCTCTAATGCCATCTAATGCCATTTGCAACATGGCTGGACCTAGATAGTATCACATTAAGTGAAGTAAGATAGAGAAAGACAAATATCATATTCTATCACTTTTATATGGAATCTAAAAATAATGATACCAATGAACTTATCTACAAAACAGAAACAGACTCACAAACATAAGTTACTTTTAAAAGGCTCACCCTGGCCATTGTCTGGAGAAAGAGCAGAGGACAGGAGGGCAACAGGGATGGGAGCCAGTGAGCAGGCTGTGGAGCGGCTAACAGCAGCCGGGCGAGGGGTAGGGGCGCAAGGGACCTGAGCTCTCAAACTGGGGACTTCTTTTGAGTGACAGGCATCAGGATTAAGCTTCAAACAGTTAAATCCTCTGAGCTCTCTTTGAAGAAGTAGAAGTGAAAGTCGCTCAGTGTGTCCGATTCTTTGTGACCCCCTGGAATTCTCCAGGCAGTCGCACCGGAGTGGGTAGACGTACCCTTCTCCAGGGGATCTCCCCAACCCAGGGATCAAACCGAGGTCTCCCACATTGCAGGTGGATTCTTTACTAGCTGAGCCATCAGGGAAGCCCAAGAATGCTGGAGTGGGTTGCCATTCCCTTCTCCAGGGGACCTTTCCCACCCAGGGATCGAACCCAGGTCTCCCGCATTGTAGGCAGATTCTTTACCAATTGAGCCACCAGGGAATTACTTTGAAGTGTGTTCATTTCAATTCACTTTATTTATTTAATGATTTGGTACATTTCTGTAATTTTTTAAAACCTCTGTTGCCTCCCTAAGACAGATTCTTTAGGGCTGTGTCTTGTTCATTTTTGTTTAATAGATACCACATGTTTCAGTGCATCTGGCATACAGTAGGTGCCTGTTAAATGCTAAACGAATGAAAGAAAGAAGCCGATGCTGTAGCAAAGTGATTACCAACATGAATTCTGGAGCTACATTGTCGGGGTTCGAATCCTGACACCTCCCAGCTGCCTGTGTAATTTTAGCAGCCTGTGCCCTTATATAAAGCAGCACAGCACAGCTGGCCTTCCGTGTCCACTGGGAGCCTACTAAACACAGTACTTAGAGGTGTAGCACACTCACATGTAATAAGCACGAAATGTTTATGACATAAAAATAAGGCTGATGCTAGAAAGACTCAGTGTTTACTATCACCAGGAAAAGTATCTTCTGGTGCTTCCACAGGTTCTTCTGAGACACAGAAAATTGTGCTTTTCCACAGTAAGTTTTGTGTAAAAGAAAATAACTGTCAAGGGTGTGTGTGTGTGTGTGTGTGTGTGTGTGTGGGCTCAGTCCTGTCCACCTCTTTGCAATCCCATGAACTGTAGCCTACCAGGCTCCTTTGTCCATGGGATTTTCCAGGCAGGAATACTGGAGTGGGTTGTCACGCCCTCCTCCAGGGGATCTTCCCAACCCAAGGATCGAAGTAGCATCTCTTGCATCTCCTGCATTGGTAGGCGGATTCTTTACCACTGCACCACCTGGGAAGCATGTCAAATAACTAATATTTGTTGGATTTGAGGATTTCTAGGAAAATGATGCACGTTCTTGCACCCGGTTTTATGGGATGGGATCTGTAAATCTTCCTTTGCTGGGGCATCTCCAAGTTTCATGACCATATCTGGCAGGAGCAGGGCACTGACTCAGGATAAACTTTTTTCCCACTGACAATCCCTGTACAGAACCTAAAATACAAATCTCCCTTTCTCCTGGGCCTTTCTGTTCAGCCAGATCAACGGCTTCTCGCAGCCTGGCTCCGTTTCCCCTGAGTTCTCTGGCTGAGGCGTCTAGGGAGGTGTCTGCTCCGTATCAGGTCAGGCAGGGCTTGGCTCTCCTACAAGCAAAGCATCAAAGACCCCAGAGAGTGGGCCGAAGAATGTGCATCTGTTCTATTCCTGTCCCTACTTCCTCTCCAGGAAAGGGCGAGCCGAGTCGCTACCGGTTGCCGAGTGCTACTAATAGACATGCGGCCTGGGGAACATCGTGTGTCCTACACGGGGATAAATCAGGATCAGCCCCTGGTGTGTAAGAGCAGAGTGAGAATTAAGAGAAAAACAGAGTACTTCTTATGCTGGTGTGGTGTGCACTGCGGCTCTATTAGATGCAAGATACATATTTGGGGGCTTGGGCTATGCTCCCTTCCTCTTCACAAGCCAATCAACACTCATTAAAAACTGCCCCATCCTCCTATAGGCTCCCAGGCTCATTCCTGGGCAGTGGCTGGCAGAGATGGGGATTCTAACTCATCAAGGCCATGTAATGCATGCAGAGTAGAAAGAGAATCCCAGGGAAGCAAATACAGCGCCTGCTGTACTTGAATTTCACCCACCAGGAGAGCACCCTGGAAGCTCAAAAGAAAATCATGTGATGCTACTCACAGTCTATAAACACATAGATAGGGCATGTGTTTCTGTGGTGCTGAATATGATTTGACTTTTGGGGCAGATGGACTGTAAAACAAAGACCCCCCAGCTCCTGATTCTAGCTTCAGGAAACTCTTTCTAAATGTTCAAATAACTGAGTTATTTACACTGTGAGCTGTCCTGATGGTGAGAGTTGAGGGAAGATGCTGTGGGGTGTCCTTCCCTGAAGGAGTGGATTCTGTGTGGGGTTTCTTGGAGGGTGGGGTGGACCCTCTGGCTAGTGGAGCGGAAGCCCTGCTTTGCTGGGCCACGACCATGGTGCTTGGTGATTTTTCACATGCCATGCCCTGGAAGGGTCTGGCTATGTCCCCAGCATCCCCAGCCTATGGGTGAGGGAGCTGGATTCCTGCTTCTCTCCAGCCATAGCAGGAGCCCAGCCATAGGAATCAGCAAAATCACCTTGGAACCCATTCTTGTTTTCATTTTCTATCACTTTTTATGGATGATGTCTTCTCTAAATTTATCCTTGGCTGGGCAAAGTAACTGTAGTGCTTATTCCTCAGCAGTCACAGCAAGGAGATCCAACCAGTCAATCCTAAAGGAAATCAACCCTGAATATTCATTGGAAGGACTGATGTTGAAGCTGAGACTACAATTCTTTGGCCACTTGATGCGAAGAGCTGAAAACCCTGATGCTGCAAAATATCAAAGGCAAGAGAAGGGAGTGACAGAGGACGAGATGGTTGGATGGCATCATCAGCTCAAGGGACATGAGTGTGAGCCAACTCAGGAAGAAGGGAAGCCTGGTATTCTGCAGTCCACGGGACTGCAAAAAGATATGACTTAGCGACTGAACAACATCTTTTTGAAAGGACCCCTCTGTGTCCAAGCATCTGGGGGCTCGGTCACGTGTTTGGCTTTGTCTTGTGCATAGTTTATCACTTACAGCTTCTCAAGATCCCATCTTAGTTCCACATCCCTAGATAAGAAAGACCGACAGACTAAAGAACAAGAGGCTGTACCATCACAGCCCTTCTGGAGTGGCCCCTAATCCCTGCTGCGCAAAACTTCGTTCTATCTTTCCTTGGAAATGTTTTTGTATAACACAGGGAAATGTGTCTGTTGTACAAATAAAGGACTTATTTGGGCAACAGAAAAGGACAGAGCAGGTCACCAGGCTTCATAAGAATAGCAACACTGATTGTCACTGCGGTTCTTAAACCCTTTTCAGGCTATGTCTGCCTTTGAGGCTCAAAGTCATTAATATACTCCACTGGGGGAAAAATTGCATATATAATTTTACAAACATTTTTAGGGGGCCTAAGGACTCCTTACCTTACCCTACCCTGGTGCTCCATCTTTTACAAATCACTGTCACATGCATTTTACTTTTGACCATCACACATGATGCTGCAGGGCTGATATTCTGAGTTTCTTTTTCAGAGGGAACTGAGGCTCTGAGCAGCACCTTGCTTAATATCACTTGGTGAGTGTATAGGAGTGTGTAGGGAGGCTTCACAGCTCTAAGTCCATGTTCTTTCCACTTGCCACACTAGCCTGTATTATCTGCAGTGGCCGTCTCCATAGTGATTAGGAAGACCAAGCAGGCTCAGTTCTGTCTCTGTGTTCAGAATTTATAAGGCACAATGTGAAGTGTAATTCTGAGTGCAGGTGGTCCTGGACTGAACTTGATGGAGATACACCCAGCTCCAAAGGGAGGGCTCCTTACCCGAGATGAATGGTCCGGATGTGCTTCTGGATACCCACTGCAGTACTTAGAACCTTCCCACAGTTCTTCCAGAGGCATTTGAACATCACCTTCATGGAGTTCTAGAAAGGGAAGACAAGGTTACATTGAAATGAAAACAAACCCATCAACATAACAGCTTCCTAGTCTCTTTATAACTCAGCACACCATTCTAGGAAATCCCCCAGGTGAGGATCTTAGTGATCTCAGAGATTTTCTTGCTTCCTTCTTGAATACTGAGCCCTGTTGGAAAATTTAGTTTACTTTTTTAAAAATTATTTTTAATTGAGGGATAATTGATTTACAGTATTGCGTTGGTGTCTGCCACGCATCAACATGAATCAGCCACGGGTATATATATGTCTGCTCCCTCTTGAACCTCCCTCCCACCCCATTGGTTCACTTTTTTTTTTTAAGGTGGTTACAGTGTCTTTTAGGCATTGTGCTGTGCTTAGTCACTCAATCATGTCCGACTCTTCATGATCCCATGGACTGCAGTCCACCAGGCTCCCCTGTCCATGGGGATTCTCCAGGCAAGAATACTAGAATGGGCTGCCATGCCCTTCTCCAGGGGATCTTCCCAATCCAGGGATGGAACTCAGGTCTCCTGCACTCCAGGTGGGTTCTTTATCATCTGAGCCACCAGAGAAACCCGGCATTAATGACTGTGAATTTTAGGATATTCACTGAGCACTTACTATGTGCCAAGTGCTAGTCTAAGAGTTTATCTCATTTAATCCTAAAAGATGGATACTATTATCATCACCACTTTACAGATTCATGGAAAGCTTCAGTAAAGCATGCCTAGTCAATGGAGCCAGTTTCTAATAAAACCAGAATATGAATTTTGGAAGTCTGGCTCCTGGAACTACTCTCTCCACCAGGACACAATCTATCTTCTCCTCTAAGGATCTTCGAAGTTTTCCAAAACAGTCCAGCAAAGTGATTGAGAGCACTGATTTTGGACTTACTTTCTCAAGTGCTGGTTTCCTTATTTATCAAGTAAGAACAATAGTACCTGTCTCATAGGGTTATTATGATGATTAAATGAGGTCATGAAAGCAAAATCGTTTAGCACAATACTGATGGGAGTATTATTCAACCAATAGCAGCTATTATGGTCTTATTATGATTATACTTCCTGGAGTGAATTTGACAGGGAGTGAGTTTTCTCCCATGTGCTCACCAAGCCCCATCCTTGTTTCCTCCTGGGAACACAGCTAGACTTCATTTCCCAGCCCCCTTTGGAGTTAGGTGAAGTCATGTGACTGAATTAGAGCCAATGGAATAAGGGTAGAAGTGACATACAGTCCTTCTAAGCCTTGTCCCTAAACTACTTGTCAATGTCACTCCAGCCTGTTTTGCTGATTAGAGGTAGGGGATACCCAAGGACTTAGGGCACGGAGGCAATGGCACCCCACTCCAGTACTCTTACTTGGAAAATCCCATGGATGGAGGAGCCTGGTAGGCTGCAGTCCATGGGTTCGCCAAGAGTCAAACATGACTGAGTGACTTCAATTTCACTTTTCACTTCCATGCATGAAGAAGGAAATGGCAACCCACTCCAGTGTTCTTGCCTGGAGAATCCCAGGGATTGTAGAGCCTGGGGGGCTGCCATCTATGGGGTTGCACAAAGTTGGACATGACTGAAGTGACTTAGCAGCAGCAGCAGCGCCACTAGATCAGGGATTTTTTTTTTTTCAATATTTTAAAAATGGAAGTACAGTTGATTTACAATGTTGTGTTAATTCTGCTGTACAGCAAAATGACTCAGCTATACATTTCTTTTCTATATTCTTTTCCATTATGGTTTATCATGAGATATTGAATATAGTTCCCTCTACTATACAGTCAGAACTTGTACTTTAGATTAGGGATTTTTAATATTTTGTTGCAAAGAATCTAAGCTACTCCATTTTGTAAGGTTCCAGGGAAAGAGCCTTTGGAAATCCAAGAGCCTTTAGAAATCCCTTAACCCCACCCCACTACCCATGGACCAATCAGAACCCGTGGCCAGCCCTTCCACAGAAGGTAACCAATTAGACATCTCCCAACTTGGAAATCCCGTTTTTCAAATTTCTAGCTCGAGAATACCCAACGTAACCCAGAGCTTAGGGCTCCTCCCTATAGCCGTTGCGTCCGTATTGGTGGGAGCCCCAGCTCGAGCTTGGTAATAAAAACTCTCTTGCTTTTGCATCGGAAATCAGCTCCCTGGTGCTCACTGGGAGATTTCGCAACTTGGGCATAACAGTTGGCCATGAATTCTTTTGGCAGTCTGCTAAATTCTATGAACCCCTTCTTAAAGTAATGTTTTTATTAATAATGTTTAAAATAAAATATACAGGATTAAAAATCTGTGTGTGCTGAAATAGTTATCAAAATAATTTAAAATTTTGTGAAGTGGTAATATATATATTCTTTAACACATAAACTAATAAAATCTTTAAGTGAATTTAGTAATAACTATAATTTCAAAGTAGTGTTGTGCATAAATGACATTTCATGATATCTGCTAAGATTGTAAGGTGATATGAAAACATCCATGTTTCGTATTGGTAGTAAAGTCACAGAAGGCACTAATACTATTGTGGTTTGATGTCTCCAATCATAATAGTAGGAAATGCTAAATTATAGTTAAAACATTAATGACAATAAAGATATACTTTTTCTCCTATCTAATTTTATAGACTCCGTGAATTCTTTCCACTCCCTTTACAGGACTTGTGGACTCCAAGTTAAGACTCTCTGCACTGGGAGGAAGGGGCCTGGGTCCCTGGAGAATGTGTAGAGCATAAACACCCCTTCATCACTCCTGCTGACCTGATTGGACTGTGACAGGAGAAATCCTTCATGGAGTTAAGCCACTGAAGTTTAGAAATGGGTTGTTTCAACCGTGATAAACAATGACACCTTCCCTGAACTGACTGGAGGAATTGCTGTAGGTTTGTTTACAACTCTAGTAGGATTTCTGCTCTCAAGCCCTGTTCTAGAAAGCCATCATTTACACATTTAGAGGATGACTCACCTGCTATTATGATGGAATTAGTATCCTGATTCAGCCAGTCACCCTCATCCAAATGTTTCTCAATTGAAACAAAATACCTAGAAACTTGCAGAAGTGAGTTGGGAATGATCACTTTCGGGGTGGCAAGTGGAAGACAGAGACGGTGGCTCATGGCTACAAGTCCTTGCAACCGACATGTTAGTGACCGCAAGAAGGAGCCCACGCCTCCTGTGAGCTTCATGAGCCCAGGGGCCTGGGGTTCCCAGAGGTCCGGGGTGGCTGCCCTTCCTGACACTGCGACCTAGCCATTCCCACTGCAGCTCCCGGGCATTGTGGACAGCTCGCCCATGATTCCTGCTGCAAAGAGCAGTCCTGAGCTCTAGGAGCTGCGGCAGCAAAGAGCTGGAGCAGAAACCGAGAGAGAGGGATGTGAGGGGCGCTGAGAAGCAGACAGAATTAGGACACTTTAAAGTACTCTGTCATGAAGAGTTGGTGTTTATTCTAAGGAGACCGTTCACAAATTTCAGGCTCCCTGATCTTCTTGAGCCACCGATCCAAACGCATGAGATGGAAGATGAACCAAAGGGGGAGAGTTTAAAACCGGCCCTGCCCCCTACTCCAGCCCCGAGGTTCACAAAAATGAATTTGGCTTGATTTTTTTTTTTTAATTCAGAGCAGATGATGACGATACTAATGAACAAATCCTCACCCTATGAGTGCTTTCTGCTCATTTTTCAAACAATGAAGCTGTTCTATTAAAAAGTATCTTCAACTTAAGGGAATTAATGACTCAAACCAAAATTACAGGTATCCGACAGTCCAAATATCCACCTGGAAATGAAGTCATGATAGATTGAAAGCACTTTTTGATTCATTCCAAGCCTTCTTGCTGATGGTATTCCTTTATTCATTAAACTAAATAGCTACTTAGCAAAGAATATTCCAGTGGCTGTGATAGAAAGACAAGAAGCTGTTCTTTGGAAACTTACATTCTAATGGGAGAGAGGCAGAAATGATCACAAATGATAATTGTTTCAGGTATGGTAACGTTTCTGGAAATGGGGGTGGGAAACGCTAGGTCAGACGAAGCATCTAGAAGGTGATTTGTGAGCTGGGACTTGAAGGCTGGAAAAGGAGCCAACCATGCTATGAGCTAGAGTTTTCCAGGTAGAAGGAAGAGTTATGAGAAGCTGTGAAGATGCAGAAGTTGACATACTGTAGGGCCAGAAAGGAACAGTTAGTTTGGAGGGAAAGGAGAGTGTGTGATCTGTTTGAGATCATGTGAAGAGGCAAGGAGAGCCGTGGAGGTAGGGAGGATTACGAAGGGTGTCGTAGGTAAGGGTAAGGAATCTAGATTTTATTCTAAAATAAAGAAGCTACTGAAGGGGTTGAAGTTGGGGAGTGATATTATATGATTTAGATTTTAAGCAAACATCACTCTTGGACTTTCCTGGTGGTGGGTCCAGTGTGGTTAAGACTCCATGTTTCCAATGCAGGGGGTGTGAGTCGGACCCAACATGCTGTGTGGTATGGCCAAAAAGAAAAGAAAAGATCACTCTGTTCTGTTCTGCAGAGGAAATATAAGGTCACCAGTGTGGTGCTACTGCAGGTGAGAAAAGATGGTGGCTTGAAGAAGGCTTGGGCCACGAGAACAGAGATAAGTAGACACATTCAGGGTCCATTTTGGAGGCAGATCCAACAGAACCTGTTGTTGGGCTGAGCATGAGAAATGTTAAAAGGGATGGTATTAAAGATGACTTCTGTAGTGCGGGGAGCTGTGGTTCTCTTTGGGACACGTTCATTTTGAGATACCTACTGGCAAGGAGGACAATGGATCTGTGAGCCTGAAACTGAGAAGAAGTCAGGTCTAGAGAAATACATTTGGAGTCAGGACCTGAAGGAGTTCTTAGAACAGATCTAGATGAGACCATCAAGGGGGAAATACAGCTAGAGATAATTAGAAGGCCCAGCACCCTGCAGATCCAATATTTCAGGTAGGGGACTGAGAAGGAAAAGACAGAGAGAGAGGGCGTGGGCAGCACTGGAAATCAAGATAGGGTGGTATTACCAGCACAAATAGCAGAGAGTGGCTTAAGAAGGAATATGTGACTTATTTAGTATCACCTGATGTTCCCAGGTGGTACCAGCGGGAACCTACCTGCCAATTCAGGAGACGTGAGAAACGCAGGTTTGATCCCTGGGTCGGAAGATCCCCAGGGAGGAAGGCATGGCAACCCACTCCAGTATTCTTGCCTGGGGAATCTCATGGATGGAGGAGCCTGACAGTCTACGGTCCACAGAGTTGCAAAGAGCTGGACACAACTTAAGCAACTTCACATGCATGCATATGCAACAATTAGTTATTAATAGATAGTCTTTTGAAATTAATATAATAGTATTACACAACATGCAGAGCCACATTCCTCCTATATCTTAGGAATTTCTTAAAGGGTCAAATTGCTAACCGTTTTGAGAAATGACAATCACAGTGGTATTTCTGTGCCATAACAAGTATTATTGATAAGACTCCTGTTTCTAGTTCTTGCAATAACATGTCAAGCATGTGCTTCTTGAATTGATTAATAAAGCCTGGTAATGATGATAGAAAAATAAATGTCATTGGTATAACTCCTTTCCTTAGGAGGAACTAGCTGATTCAGAGGTGTTAAACCCCTCAAATATAATAAAGCTGACCAATATCCTCTCTAAATCCCTTGGATTTTGGAGAACTACCAATTCCAAGTGCTTGTGTATCATCTCCTCAATTATGTGCTGTGTACTTAGTCGGTCAGTCATATCTGACTCTTTGACACCCCATGGACTAGAGCCCACCAGGCTCTTCTGTCCATGCGGATTTTCCAGGCAAGAATCATGGAATGGGTTGCCAGTTTACCAACTCAGCCACCAAGGAAGCCCAAGAATACTGGAGTAGGTAGCCTATCCCTTTTCCAGAAGATCTTCCTGACCCAGGAATTGAACTGGGGTCTCCTGCATTGCAGGTGGATTCTTTACTTAAAATTTTCTGGGCTCCTACTAAGGGCTCCAAAGAAATCTGTTGCCCAAAGAAAATTAGGTAATGGATAAGAAGAAAAATGATCAATTTTATTCCTTCTTGCTTCTCTTTTGCCCGTGGGATACTGCATCATCACTTCTGATTTCTTCCAGCCCTATTTACTCCTTTATAAAGAGCCTCTTTATTAAACTCTTCTCAGTTACTCCATCTGAGAACACCACCAACTTCCCCCAGGACCTGGATTGAAATGGGGAAAAAAAAGGTTATAAAAGAACATAAACAACACTGTATATTTTGGGGGGTATGTAAAACAAATAAAAATGTATTATTGCATGGTGGAAATATTGGGGAGGGGCATCTTATGTTTACATTAATTTCCAGACATAGGAATTGCATTGTTGTTCAGTTGCTCCATCGTGTCTGACTCTTTGCAACCCCATGGACTGCAGCATGCCAGGCTCCTCTGGCCTTCACTATCTCCCAGAGCTTGCTCAAAGTCACATCCATTGAGTTGTCGACGCAAAATATAAAAATTACCCTATTTTAAATTAAAATAGAAGTCAACCTATAATATTAATACTTGCTTGCTTAATTTTTAGAGAACACAATTATACTAGCACAAGCACCTCAACTTTAATGCAATTAAGTGACTTCTTTCTACCTAGATGAAGGTGTGTCAAACCATAAGGTCTCTTAAATCAGTGGTCCCCAACCTTTCTGGTGGGCTTTCTCAGTGGTGGAAAAAAATCTGCCTACAATGCAGGAGATGCGGCTTGATCCCTGGATTGGGAAGATCCCCTGGTGGAGGGCACGGCAACTCATTCCTGTACTCATGGAGGGAGAATCCCATGGACAGAGGAGCCAGGCAGGCTACAGTCCATAGGATCTAAAAGAGTCAGATATGACTGTGTGACTAAGCACTCAAGCAACCTTTTTAGGTAACAAAGACCAGTTTCGTGGAAACAATTTTTTCATGGACTGGGGTTGGGGGATGGTTTTGGAATGAATGAAGTGCATTACACTTATTGTGGAATTTATTTGTATTATTAGTAATTCAGATCATTAGGAATTAGATCGTGGAAGTTGGGGACTCTTGCCTTGATAGTGGTTAAATACTTTTCAGATTACCCTGATTACTTCCAGTGGAAAGAAATCCTTTGTCTACAGAACTACTCCCTGTTATGCTAAAGGAAAGCTGGCATGGGAGGAGAACAGGAAAACATAGCTAAATAAACAGCACCCAGATTGCCGCATGGGTCCAAGCTCGCACAAAGACACCAAGCTGAGCAAAGTGGCAGGCAGAGTCGCAGCCGCCAAGGCTGAACGTGACCATCTGTGCCTCAGCCCTGGCCTCTCTTCCCAGCTTCAGCAGATGCTCACCAAGCTGGGCTGTCCGAGGTAGGGAGAGGGCGCTGTTGGCTGGGAACCTCAACAATCTATGGTCCTCCACGCATCTGCCTGGTTTAGCTGAAGCTCCTGGCCGTTGGGCTTCCCAGGTTGCTCAGCAGTAAAGATCCTGCCTGCCAATGGAGGAGCCGCAGGTTCCATACCTTGGAGAGAAGGGAATGGCAACCTACTTCAGTATTCTTGCCTGGAAAATCCCACGGACACAGGAGTTGGCAGGCTACAGTCCATGGGGTTGCAAAAGAGTTGAACACGACTTAGTGACTAAACAGCAGCCTGGCAGTTAAAAGCAGACTCAAGGAATCTCACACATGCCCAGTGCGGTGTTCACAGCAGCTTCTGGGAACTGCTTCTTTAGAATCACTCAGCTGTGGCCTTGTGGGCTACGATGGTTGGAGAGAAGTTCCTGGAGATTCATTGCCTTTGTGGCAGCTCCCAGAATGTCTCAGCTATGGGCTGAGATCTTTGGCCAGGTCTTCCTTCATCTTTTCTCTGCTTCCCTCTCCATGGCAAGCTTCCATGCTGGTTTTGACTTGTTTCATACTTAGGATATGTGGAGTGGCTTCTATTTTCCTGATAGACCCAGACTGGTACACAGGACTGATAAGATGACTGCTGAAGTTACCTTCAGTTCTGTTCTGTTCAGTTCAGTCACTCAGTCATGTCCAACTCTTTGTGACTCCATGGACTGTAGCACGCCAGGCCTCCCTGTCCATTACCAACTCCCAGAGTCTACCCAAACTCATGTTCCTGGAGTTGGTGATGCCATCCAGCCATCTCATTCTCTGTGGTCCCCTTCTCCTCCCTCCTTCAATCTTTCCCAGCATCAGGGTCTTTTCCAATGAGTTCTTCTCATCAGGTGGCCAAAGTATTGGAGTGTCAGATTCAACATCAGTCCTTCCAATGAACACTCAGGACTGGTCTCCTTTAGAATGGACTGGTTGGATCTCCTTGCAGTCCATGGGGCTCTCAAAAGTCTTCTCCAACACCACAGTCAAAAGCATCAATTCTTCAGCACTTAGCTAGCTTTCTTTAGAGTCCAACACTCACATCCATACATGACCACTGGAAAAACCATAGCCTTGACTAGACGGACCTTTGTTGACAAAGTAATGTCTCTACTTTTTAATATGCTGTCTAGGTTGATTATAACTTTCCTTCCAAGGAGTAAGCATCTTTTAATTCATGGCTGCAGTCACCATCTGCAGTGATTTTGGAGCCCCCCAAAATAAAGTCTGACACTGTTTTTACTGTTTCCCTATCTATTTGCCATGAAGTGATGGGACCAGATGCCATGTCATAACTTTCCTTCCAAGGAGTAAGCGTCTTTTAATTTCATGGCTGCAGTCACCATCTGCAGTGATTTTGGAGCCCCCGAAAATAAAGTCTGACACTGTTTTTACTGTTTCCCTATCTATTTGCCATGAAGTGATGGGACCAGATGCCATGATTCTAGTTTTCTGAATGTTGAGCTTTAAACCAACTTTTTCACTCTCCTCTTTCACTTTCCTCAAGAGGCTTTTTAGTTCCTCTTCACTTTCTGCCATAAGGGTGGTGTCATCTGCATACCTGAGGTTATTGATATTTTTCCCAGCAATCTTGACTCCAGCTTGTGCTTCATCCAGTTCATCATTTCACATGATGCTCTCTGCATAGAAGTTAAACAAGCAGGGTGACAATATACAGCCTTGACGTACTCCTTTTCCTATTTGGAACCAGTCCATTGTTCCATGTCCAGTTCTAACTGTTGCTTTCTGACCTGCATACAGATTTCTCAAGAGGCAGGTCAGGTGGTCTGGTATTCCCATCTCTTTCAGAATTTTCCACAGTTTGTTGTGATCCACACAGTCAAAAGCTTTGGCATAGTCAATAAAGCAGAAAATAAAAGCACATGCTTTTTCCATGATCCAGCAGATGTTGGCAATTTGATCTCTGGTTCCTCTGCCTCTTCTAAAACCAGCTTGAACATCTGGAAGTTCATGGTTCCTACTGTTGAAGCCTGGCTTGGAGAATTTTGAGCATTACTTTGCTAGCATGTGAGACGAGTCCAGTTGTGCGGTAGTTTGAGCATTCTTTGGCATTGCTTTTCTTTGGGATTGGAATGAAAACTGACCTTTTCCAGTCCTGTGGCCACTGCTGTGGCACACCTTCAGTT
Organism: Madoqua kirkii; assembly: GCA_006408675.1. Classification (NCBI taxonomy): domain Eukaryota; kingdom Metazoa; phylum Chordata; class Mammalia; order Artiodactyla; family Bovidae; genus Madoqua; species Madoqua kirkii. The sequence goes on along the minus strand of SJYC01024071.1, from coordinate 17,841 downwards.
ACAAGTGTGCAAACATGGCTGGATTTTGACGTATACAAAATGCCAAGGATAAGTTCAATTACAGCTATACTCCAGAAGGTACATGTGTAGGACTTTAAGCATCACATGACTGGTTTACTAGATAGCAGCCTGGGGTTAATGCCAAGTGCCTTTATTTGGCAACTGGGGTGTGTGTGTGTGTGTGTGTGTGTGTGTGTGTGTGTGTGTGTTGGGATAAAGGCTGGGTTGATATTCACGCATTCAAACTTCCCAGAGAGAATACAGTCCAGTTATTCTGCCCAGGTGAGTGTGTGGCATCACACACGCTTCCTCAGCCTGTCTCCCGGGAGCCCACAGCTTTGGCAGAGGCTCCAGCCACTCTTTCAGGATCAAGAGGTCCACTCAGACCCTCAGCAGGTTCCAAAAGATGGACAAATCGTGTCTTTAAAAAATTAATAACTGTTAGAAGTTGTAGGCATTCCAGTTCTTTACTGGGACAGTAGCCTTGTACATGTCATCTCACTAGTTTGGGGCTTTCTTTCTTTATTTGTAAAATGAGAACACTGAACAAGATTAGTAACTTTGGATCCATGAGTTGTAGAGGTAAATTCAAATGTGTATCAAGCAGGGATTAAACATTTCCCACCTATATGCCATTTTGGATGCTGTGTGAATACATAAAATTTAAAAATAACAAAAAGATTTCTGTAAATGCAATAATACAGAATGTATTCTCATGTATCTGGTGTCTATGTCTGAGCAGATTTTTTTTTAGCTTCACCCCGTTTCAGACTTCAGTCATTAGTTCCCTTTTACTTCGGCGCAGAATTCTGGTGTGTATATGAACCAGAAATTATTTATCCACTTCCCTGTTTATGGAAACAGGTCTCTAGTTAGGGGTGACAATGAATACCACTTCTATGAAACTTGTCTACAAGTGTTTTTGTGGACATGCTTTCTTATCTCTTAGGTAAATATCTGAGAGTGGAATTACTGGGTCATATGGTGACTATATCCTTAACTTTATAAGAAACTGCCAAACTGCTTTACAAAGAGGTTGTACCATTTTACACTCGTAAGAGCAATGAGTGAGAGTTGCCCACACTTGGTACTTTGTACACCAAAAAGTGCACACTGTCTGATTCCATTCACAGCAGGCAAAATTAATCTCTGGTGACAGACAGAAGTCAGGGCTGCCTGTCTGGGATGGGGGCAGCATTTGACTCGAGGACACAGGAACTGCTGGCCTGGATCAGAGAGGTGATTACTCACGTGGAGACATCAGTTAAAACTCACCGAATGATGTGTTTAAAGTGGGTTCATTTGATTGTGTGGACATGATACCTAACTACGGAGTCAATTTTAAATGATGTCTAAAACCACAAACTAAAGTATCCCCGAATTAATAGAAATTCCTAATAATTAAGTTTTCTCCATCAGTCAATTCTAAAAGTGCATCTCATCTTTGGGGACAAGGGTACATTTCCAGACATGATCCAAGCAGTCCTGTAACTTGGAAAGGCTGAGCTTGGGCTTGATGGGTTTTGAAGTCCTTCGCGCTCCTGGACCACACACTGCCTGGCAGACTATTCTAAGATGCTGTCATTAAATTGCCTAGATCTCTCGTCTTTAGCCCAATCCTCCCCGAGGTCAATCAGCTCTCTGACTCTGGCGGGCGATGCTGTGTCATCACCCTGAGATCCACACGGTGTGACCCCGAGTGGCTTTTCTTAGCACTGCCCTCCCCAGCACTTCTAACAGATGGGTCTATTTCTGGAGCAGCAGTTCTTCTTACGAAGGCACTTCTCTGCTCAAAATTAGTGGGTTAGGAATTAAGTCAGCCTGGAGACTGGCAACAGACATAACTGTGAGGGCCGTGAGGGTCTGTTTGTTTTCTGGAGCAGTCATCCCCAACTTAAAAGTGACTCACTGCTTTCTGATTCCGAAAGATCGAACACACAGAGTGGAGCAAATGATTAATTCACTGTTTACTACTGTACAGTGATGAGCGGACTATCTTATGTGAACGGAGCTATTTTTTTCCCTCTGACTTGAGATTCTCCCCAGTTTATAGGTAAAGTGGTTCCTGGTCAAGACGCCTGTGGGATAAATGAAAGTGATGAAGACTGGAATTTTGCAATTGCTTTTGAGTCGTGCTGATGTTTTGAAATGCAGAGGCCCGAGTCAGGTTTCCTTGGAGGCCCCAATTTCTGCCAGTGTCACTGCTTCCTCCACCCCTAATCTCACATAGGCTGGCCTCTTCCACTAGCCCTAGATAAGCCCTAGGTGACTGAGGTGGCCGAGGGGCCCTGTCCTGAGCGGCAGCAGCCCTGGTCCTGTGGGTCCAGGATGGAGGATGGAGGCAGGCAGCCTTCCCCGTCCACACTCACGCTTCTCAAATGCCATTCAGTCCATTGTCAAGTGGATAAAAAGGAAAGCAAAATATTAGCAGCCAGCCCCTCACAGCAACTTGACCATTACGGTGCTATCATTTTTCAGATTTTACAGAGGAGGAAACTCAGCCTTAGAGAAGTCAAGTTATTTGCTACACTCACATGAGTACTGTGGGCTTCCCTGATGGCTCAGAGGGTAGAGAATCTGTCTGCAATGCAGGAGACCTGGGTTCGATCCCTGGGTAGGGAAGATCCCCTGGAGAAGGGAATGGCTACCCACTGCAGTATTCTCGTCTGGAGAATTCCACAGACAGAGGAGCCTGAATTCCTATGCATCTATGGGGTTGCAAAGACTCGGACATGACTGAGCGACTAGCGCTTTCACACTTTGAGGAGTATTACAGCTGGGGTGCTAATTCCAGAGCCGAATGGTTTTATCCTGTTTGGGAAAGGACAAATCCCAAATTTGACGGAACTAGGAATCGGACATGGAAAAAAAGCACAGTATTAATTAGTTATGAGCCCTTCTTGGTTTTCTAGAGGTCTTCAGCAATTGAATGTTAACTCTTGGCCTTCCACAGAACTGTTTTCTCCCAGACGCCCGGAGCGGCCGTATTTAGGGCCATTGCATCACCTTGTGGTCAGAATAGGAACTGCACCTTCCCGGTACTCCCTGCTCACACTACCAGGCTTTTCTCAATATCTGAGTACAGTCAGTCTGAAATTCCAGAGGAAAAATTCTGCTAGAACTGGGCCTGAGGCAGTTGGCTGGCTGATTTCCCGAGCCAGGAGAAAGAAGCCTTTCATCTCCCCTCCTCGCGTTCCCACCTACCTTGGCTAAAGGGCCATGTGCCCTTCCTGCAGGAAGCTGCCCCTGCCCTCTCGCCCCAACTCCACCCCAGCACAGTGGTCCAGTCTTTTTGGCATGAGGCACCGGTTTCGCAGAGGGGGGATGGTTTATCGTGTACTTTATTTCTATTATTATTACATCAGCACCACCTCAGATCATCAGGCATTACGTCCTGGAGGTTGGGGACCCGGGCCTCAGGAGACAGCCTGGAATGCCTCTCTCTGTCTTTGAGTTCTTTGAAACCCTCTGCACCCCTCTCCCACTCTGCCACGTTGTGCTGGCTGTAGCTGGGTCTCACTGTTTTCTTTCCATGTTATTTTCTTCTGGGTGCAGAGGGAAATGTGGATTCTTTGAAATAAGCTCAAGAGTTTTATCTTTGCTCTTTTAGCTGCTGCTGCTGCTGCTAAGTCTCTTCAGTCCTGTCCGACTCCGTGCAGCCCCATGGACTACGCTGATCTTATTTCTAAGATTATGAGCTACAGGATTTTGGGCAATTCATATAACCTCAGTGAGCCTCTTCTGCACAATGGGGATATGACTAGGCCAAAGATGTTCGTGATGATTAAATGACATGCTGCATTTAAAAGCATTTTGTAACTGTAACAAAGTATGCAAATATAGTTATTTATATATGTATGTATAAACTTGATAATATCAGTAATTGTGTCTTGCTCACCACTGACAGTAGGCAGTGATAATGCCTTATCTAGGCAATGAATCTCTCTTCCTCTTTACAAATAAGTGGAACAGGGATCATGTAAGAGGTGAGAGTGAGGAAAAGTGTTAAGATAACTTCCAAATAAGTTTCCATAAGGAGGAAGACCAGGGTCACTGCTTTATGATTAGTATAGGGTACGCCTCTTCCCGTTTTATTTCAGAGTCCTAAAATAGGTCTATTACAAAGTTGCTATATTCCAGTTTTAGGGCTTATAAGCCCTTTCTATACTTATGGTTGGTCACACTTAGTCTTCATGATCGTCCTGAGAGAGGTTTGATAATATCTGTTTGCCTGTTTAACAGACAAAGAAGTTGATGCTCAGAGAGATGACGTGTTTTCCTGAAGTTCTCAGGCTAGCAAAGTTGAGTCTAGAATGCGGATCTTTCGATTTCTAATCAGGACACCTTCACTTACCACCTATCATGTTCTCTCTTTATCCTAAGGAACAGGGGCTTCCAAACCTTTTTGACCATCAGCCACAGTAAGAGACACAGTTTGCACAGTAGACACACAGGTCTGCAACTGAAGCCAAAGCAGCGAGGAACAGTACTCGTGCTGGCTATGCTGTCCTGCTCCTTAAAGGTGTGCTGTTCAGTCATTAGAAAGATTCACAGCCCACCAGTGGACTGAGACATGCAGTTTGGAAAATATTGATCTAGAAGGTTCTCAAACAGTCCCCACAGGACATATGCCCAATACAAGTCCATGGTCTCAAATAGATATTATGAACCTCAGGGAATGAAGAGGAAAATAAAGTGAATTCAGAAAGTGTCCCCCAACTAGAACATATTGTCTATGGATTAGGCAGTTAACTCTTGGAAATCGTTTGAGATATGATTTTAAAAACCAATATAGCAGCATTTCAGCTACTGTGTTTCTACCACATTATGTGCATGGTGAGTTGCTTCAGTTATGCCCAACTCTTTGAGACCCCATGGACTGTAGCCTGCCAGAGTCCTCTGTCCATGGGATTCTCCAAGCAAGAATACTGGAGTGGGTTGCTATTTCCTCCTCCTGGGATCTTCCGGACGCAGAGACTGAACCTGCAACTCTTAATGTCTATTTGTATTGGCAGGCATGTTCTTTACCACTAACGCCACCTGGGAACCACACTGTGAGCACAGCAGCTATCGCTCATGATTGTTATTGCCTTTTTATACATCAGTGTCCACCTGCCTAACCTTCGACCTTGAAGGAAGGGGCTGTACTTTAATCTCAAGGCATTGACTGCTGTGCCTGTTGGGTGCTCAATAAATACTGGGTCACTTGATACACGAAAAAAATGGATTGTGAATTGCAACCATCCTTTCTTGTTATTCTCACTGTTCAAAATAACTGTAAGTTCAAAAGGCAATGACTTGGTCTATGTACGATCCATGCATTAAAGACCAGGACTACTTGGGACTTCTCTGGGGGTCCAGTGGTTAAGACTTTGTGCTCCCAGTGCAGGGGGTGCAGGTTCAATTCCTGGTCAAGGACCTATGATCCCACACCAAAAAAAAAAAAAAAAAAAAATTAGGGACTACAGGCTTCATCCTTTTGATATCACCCTGGGGAAATCCAGAGTCTGAATGGAGAGAGAAGTCATAAAGAAAGAGGGAGGAACATGGTTCCCAGACTCCTGAAGAGTGGGTCTGTGCCATTCAAATAAATGCCAGTTTGTAATGATTTTTTTCTTTTCATTTGGTGACTTGACTATCTCCTAATTGAGTTGAAACCTAAAGACTTTACATACAAGTCTGACCAAGGCCACCGAACTGCAATGCAAGAGTGTGAATTTTGTCTCATGGCTATGTCGGAAAGGAAAAGCTGTGATGAGCCTTCCATCGGGGCACCTTTCAAGCAGTGGGGAGCTCCCTGTGCTGTGGGTCTTTGCCACAGGCCAAGACCACACACTCTGAAGGCCCCAGAGAGAAAGTCTGTGCAGCCAGAAGCAACAGGACCGACTCCAGGTCCACACAGCTGTCCTGCCTATGGGTTCCCACAGGTCCAAGTGCAGCCTTTCTCCCCGAGGAGTCAAGACCCAGGGTCTCTGGGGACCCATGGGATGCCTGGACAGCTCCAGGACCCTGCCCGATGGACTGGTATGTAAAACAGCAACTCTTCGTGCCCCAGCCTTTGGGAAGGACCAGAGATAACATCAATGCCCTGTTTGTTCTCTGGGCAGAGAGAGTGCGTGTACCAGCAGCACCATTACACACGCTGCCTGATGCTGAGAGAGATGCAGGGACGGGCGGTGTGGGGTCAGTGCCATCTCTTTGTTTTTCTCTTTGAAATGAACCGGGAAAATAGGTTGCACTGCAGTCCACAGGCTTTTCTTTGGATTTTTGTTTGTGGATAGTCATTAATAATGAAGCTACCAATTGCAAACTAAAAACTAAAATATATTTTAAAAGTCTATTTACATGGAGATTTAAAAATAATGTTATAATGTTTTCCAGACAGTGCAGTAGTATTTATTTATTCTATGAAACAGAAATGCTTTTTAAAGTTGTGAGTGAACATAATCACTTAAATGCATCTGAAGAGACTGAAAAGAATATGAGTTTCCCGTTTAGGCAGACCTGGGTTTGAAAGGCAGCGCTGGCCCTTTCTAACCCGCATGTGTGTGTGTTAAGCTGCTTCAGCTGTTTTCAACTCTGTGCAACCCTGTGGACTGTAGCCGGCTCCTTTGTCCATGGCATTCTCCAGCTGAGAATGTTGGAGTGTATTGCCATTTCCTTCTCCAGGGGATCTTCGGGACCCAGGGATCGAACCCACTTCTCTTAGGTCTCTTGCATTGGTGGGTTCTTTGGTAAAGCGTCTGTCTGCAATGCAGGAGACCCATGTTCGATCCCTGGGTTGGGAAGATCCCCTGCAGAAGGAAATGGCAGCCCACTCCAGTATTCCTGCCTAGAAAATCCCATGGATGGAGCCTGATAGGCTACCGTCCACGGGGTCACAAAGAGCTGGACATGATTGAGCGACTTCACTTTCACTTTACCGCTAGGGCCACCCGGGAAGCCCTCTAACCTGCATGACAGGGGTTAAATGCATAACTTCCCTGGTCCTCAATCTCCTATCAAGATGGGAAAACAATACCGTACAGGATTGCTGTGAGGACTAAATACAAGTGCAGTCAATTAATTTATTAAATTACTAGATCATTTTTTCACTTCTAACTTAATAAATACATACTTTGGGGCATGTAAATACTACGTATATTTACATTTTAGCTTTCATGTATATTTCACATCTAGTTTTTTTTACAAACATAAGTCAGAAAATCTTTCCCACAACCCTTTAAGAGTCTGTGAAGCAGAAAAGAGAAAAACATAATTTTATTTTACAGATGAAAAAGTTAATTCCCACGAAGAGAGTGAGTTAATTATGAAACCAAGCCTGAAGTCTGATTTTTTGACTTCCAAATACTGGTAAAGTCCCAGGTGGAAGTGTTGTGAAAGGGTTAGTTGCTTAGTCCTATCCAACTCTGCGACCCATGGACTATATACAGCCTGCCAGTTTCCCCTGTCCATGGGATTCTCCAGGCAAGAGTACTGGAGTGGGTTGTCATTTCCTTCTCCAAGAATACTGGAGTGGGTTGCATTTCCTTCTCCAGGGGATCTTCCCCACCCAGGGATCGAACCCCAGTCTCTTGCACTGCAGGCAGATTCTACTAGGTTACCTGATGTTACCAGTGCAGCGATTTACAACCAGAGGAGAGGACCGGGTGAGATTGGGAGTGGGGTGGGGATGCGTACTTGGAAGAAATAAAGTAATACTTTAATCATTTCTATTTGTCTTTAATCGTGACCCTTAATTTATTTGAAGATTTCAAAGGATATTAGAGGCGAACACGGGCTGTTTCTGTCGATCAGAAGGGGCGTTGGTTGGAAAAGTGCCCAAATCACCACCCTAGGAAGCCGGTTCCCCCCAAATGAAACCTGAAACCAACCTTTCGTTTCCTGGGGATGGGCTCATCAAAGAGCAGGTTGCCAGCCTCTGCCTCGTCGATGCCATCGTCGGGGGGCGCGGGGCTTCGGAAGGGCTTGAAGCTGTCGGCGGACAGCGGCGGCGACGGCGTGGACGGGTTGGACTGGTCACTTGGGGCGCTCCAGCTCCAGTAGCCGCTGCTGCTGGTGCTAGAAGGCACGCCGACCCCCTCCTTCCAGGATCCGCTCAGGCCCTTGTCGGAGCACACAAGCACAGCGTCAGCACCCAGTCCCGGGCTCCCAGGGCACCCAGGCCGGGGTCAGAGGGGCAGTGAGGGCCGAGATTTCCTGCTGGTGAAAGCGCCTGTAGCCCACTTGGTAATTTGCAACAGCTCAGTATGTATGTTGTACTCTATGTATACTTTCAAAAAAGTTGCATGATTGTTTATAAACATCTGTTTTAGCCATATATGTGCACGCGCTAAGTCGCTTCTGTCCTGTGGACTGTAGCCCACCATGCTCCTCTGTCCATGGGATTCTCCCGGCAAGAATACTAAAGTGGGCTGCTATGCCCCCTTGAGGACAGGCCTTTTCTAAGAGTTTTCTGATGGATGTTGCTTTATGCAAAACTAGTTCTTCAGGATGATAGTGGAGAACACATGAAAACAAGGAGGAAAAAAAAGATGTCATGGTTCACTAAGTTTAGGAAGTTTAGGTGTTTATGGACTCTGTTACTAAGGGAGTCATGATTTGCAGCATTTCTCCAAACCCCATCCCCACATTTTAACATTTTAAAAGGAATTTCTTACAGGGCTGTGATCTTTGGAATACATTTATAGAGTCGATCTAAGATTTAAGAACCTAAGAGAGAGAATTTCTGATTACCTAAAGTCATTTGCCATCCAGCTTATTATAACAAATAATTGTGCCTTATATTTGGTGTGTGTTTTACATCTTACAGGGGCTTCCTGGTAGCTCAGCTGGTGAAGAATCTGCCTGCAATGCAGGTGATCCCAGTTAGAGTCCTGGGTTGGGAAGATCCCCTAGAGAAGGGACTGGCTACTCACTCCAGTATTCTGACCTGGAGAATTCCATGGACAGAGGAGCCTGTTGGGCTATAATCCATGTGATTGAAAAGAGGTGACACAACTGAGCAACTTTCACTTTCATTTCACTTACATCTTACAAAGCTTATTCACACAGTCTGATACATTCTCATAATATCTGTCTTTCAGAGTAGGGATTACTATGCCCATTTTACAGATGAGGTCCCTGAGGACCAGGAAATTAACTGACTTGCCATGATTAGTACATAACAAGGATGGGCCAGGGTCTCAAACGCTGGTCTACCAGTTAGCCCTCCTTTTCCTTCAGTACATGCAGATCCCAGGTATGATCATTTTTCTTTTTTCAGGCAAAGCTGAGATCAGAAAATAACTTATTGGTAATAATTACTGATAAGACTGGTGTTGAATTTTACCTTTCCACTTGTGGGAGAAAACATGATGAAATGCTTGCTAATATAGAGAGGTTTTTGCCCAGTTGAAATGTCTTCAGGGGCTCTCTTAATCACTGAAGATTTGCTTTATTTTTCAAAATGCCCAATCTTAATGAGCGTTTGTATAAATCTGACTTTCTTTTGGATAATTTCTCCTCCATATTAATGTGCATTTTGAATATATTAAAACTATATCCTAACTACAAGAAGGAAAAAAATCCCAAAATGCCTCATTAGAGAAATGCTATTAACATCTGTGTAATTAGTAATGAACTGAAGACACACTAGCATTCATAAAAAACAACATACTAGTATTCATCAAAAAATTTCTTGACTATCTTCACCTAATTATAGGTTTCCAGCATATTCCTCAACTTTGTCAAGGAAAAAGTTCAGTTAGATGAATGAAATTTTAAGTTGAATAGCAGAAGTAAGTTAACCATCTCATTTAAGCCAAGCTCACATCTTGATAGCATTAACAAAACCAAACCAGCCTCTTACTCCCTGTGGTCTACACAGAGACTGAGAGAACTTCCTGAACTGGAGTTGCCTCTACTAAATAAGAAAGCTCTTTCCAATACATGACTTCAGGCTGACTCTAGTATAAAGCCTTAGGTAGTATTACCTGGTGGACAAACTCACTTGGCAGGCCCAGGGGGCTTATAAATATATTGAAGCATACACTTGTATAATAAAACAAGTTCGTGGGGCAAGATTTGTAATCATGGTAAGCAGGGGGAACTGGCAGGAGGACAAGGGGACGACAGAGGATGAGATGGTTGGATGGCATCACCGACTCAATGGACATGAGTTTGGGCAAGCTCCAGAAGTTGCTGATGGACAGGAAAGCCTGGCCTGCTGCCAGGCTTGGGGGGCTCCCAGTCCATGGAGTGGCAAAGAGTCAGACATGGCTGATCAACTGAAGTGAACTGATGAGGAACTGAAATAATTTTGAAGCCAACTATTGTTACAGTGTGGTTACACACTGCTTCCTGCCAGTGCCAGAGTTAATTTATTTGTTTCCTTGTGAATGGCATTTCCTTTAGAAACGCTATTTAATCAGAAGGACAATGGAATATAGAAATAAATCTCTCAGAAAAAAAGTCAGAACCAATTCCTAGTGTTTTTTAGAGAGCAGTGTCTTCTTATCTTAAACAAGCTTTTGCTAAAAATTCAGACAGGCATTTTGCTGGAATCTCCCTCGTTCTGGACCCACATCCTAACAAAATGATCCTTTCCTAGCACAGTTCAGTTCAGTCTCTCAGTCGTGTCCGACTCTTTGCGACCCCATGAATCGCAGCACGCCAGGCCTCCCTGTTCATCACCAACTCCCGGAGTTTACTCAGACTCACGTTCATCGAGTCAGTGATGCCATCCAGCCATCTCATCCTTGGTCGTCCCCTTCTCTTCCTACCCCCAATCCCTCCCAGCATCAGAGTCTTTTCCAGTGAGTCAACTCTTTGCATGGGATGGCCAAAGTACTGGAGTTTCAGCTTTAGCATCATTCCTTCCAAAGAAAGCCCAGGGCTGATCTCATCCAGAATGGACTGGTTGGATCTCCTTGCAGTCCAAGGGACTCTCAAGAGCCTTCTCCAACACCACAGTTCAAAAGCATCAATTCTTTGACGTTCAGCTTTCTTCACAGTCTAACTCTCACATCCATACATGACCACTGGACAAACCATAGCCTTGACTGGACGGACCTTTGTTGGCAGAGTAATATCTCTGCTTTTGAATATGCTATCTAGGTTGGTCATAACTTTCCTTCCAAGGAGTTAGCGTCTTTTAATTTCATGCCTGCAGTCACCATCTGCAGTGATTTTGGAGCTTGAAAAATAAACTCTGACACTGTTTCCACTGTTTCCCCATCTATTTCCCATGAAGTCATGGGACCGGATGCCATGATCTTCGTTTTCTGAATGTTGAGCTTTATGCCAACTTTTTCACTCACCTCTTTCACTTTCCTCAAGAGGCTTTTTAGTTCCTCTTCACTTTCTGCCATAAGGGTGGTGTCATCTGCATATCTGAGGTTATTGATATTTTTCCCGTCAATCTTGATTCCAGCTTGTGCTTCTTCCAATCCAGCGTTTCTCATGATGTACTCTGCATAGAAGTTAAATAAGCAGGGTGACAATATACAGCCTTGATGTACTCCTTTTCCTATTCGGAACAAGTCTGTTCCATGTCCAGTTCTAACTGTTGCTTCTTGACCTGCATACAGATTTCTCAAGAGGCAAGTCAGGTGGTCTGGTATTCCCATCTCTTTCAGAATTTTCCACAGTTTATTGTGATCCACACAGTCAAAGGCTTTAGCATAGTCAATAAAGCAGAAATAGATGTTTTTCTGGAACTCTCTTGCTTTTTCCATGATCCAGTGGATGTTGGCAATTTGATCTCTGGTTCTTCTGCCTTTTCTAAAACCAGCTTGAACATCAGGAAGTTCATGGTTCACATATTGCTGAAGCCTGGCTTGGAGAATTTTGAGCATTACTTTACTGACGTGTGAGATGAGTGCAATTGTGCGGTGGTTTGAGCATTCTTTGGCATTGCTTTTCTTGGGGATTAGAATGAAAACTGACCTTTTCCAGTCCTGTGGCCACTGCTGAGTTTTCCAAATTTGCTGGCATATTGAGTGCAGCATTTTCACAGCATCATCTTTCAAGATTTGAAATAGCTCCACTGGAATTCCATCACCTCCACTAGCTTTGTTCGTAGCAATGCTTTCTAAGGCCCACTTGACTTCACGTTCTAGGATGTCTGGCTCTAGGTGAGTGATCACACCATCGTGATTATCTTGGTCTTGAAGATCTTTTTTGTACAGTTCTTCTGTGTATTCTTGCCACCTTGATCCTAGCACAGTAGAGGATCACAAGAGTTTCCAAAAATTCACTGATATGCAATAATTCTGGAGATAATCTTTATTTCTAAAAAACAGCTTTCATTATCATAAACTGCTTTCCCTTTTTAAGAATTTGCTTCTTTTTGCAGAATAAATTAGAGACATCAGAAATTTGGGATTACTATCTGGGTGTTATTTTTTTAAGTCATAATGAACACTCTCTTTATAACTATGCTAAGCAAAGTTTGTACTGAAGATGCAAAAAGTTTATTTTGATCCTAACATTTCAGTACAAAGGAATATAAAATTGTTCTCAATTTTAAAATTCCAACGGTAAAAAGAATGAGTACATCAAAATTATTGTTTTACCCTGAGGATTCCATGACATTCTGCAATTCTTTTTTCTGAGAATAGGTTTTGGGGATGACTTCAGCCTTGCTTTTCCTATCCTCTTTCTTTTGCAGCTTTGCAAGCTGAGAAGGATACCAGGAAAGATCAGGGTCATCTGAGGAGCACGGTGGCTACGCTATGTGAAGTGACATCACCGCAGCTTGTGGGGAATCAAGACAGTAGGCGCCCTGATTTCTGGTATTGATCTTAATTCCCAGCATCTTGATCATTCTTCCCAGTCCCAAATAGATTGCATTAAGTTTGGGTGAGGACCTGATAAATGTCCCACAAATTTATTTGAACACCTTCTGCTTATAACCAGATTATGGGGGAACTCTAGTTCATCAGTGACTAGGCTGCCTTTTGAGAGGAGGTTTTCGCTGGCTGGTAAGTTCTGCCTGGCGGCCTCAGAATACTACATTTCACTGATCTGCAATGTGGCTTCCGCTCCACGGGTCACCCACTGTAAATGCTCTTTTCAAAGCCATGACATTCTTCTTGATGCAGAATTGAGTCCTTTTCACCTCGACCTTCTGAAGCATCAGATGTTGCTCCTTGAAACAAGTTTTTCCCTTGACTTCTATGAAGTCACACTTTCCTGCTTTTCTCTGCTTCTCCAGTTACCCCTCTTCCTTCCTGGGTTCTTTTCCTTACATAATGAGGAGGCTCACCACTTTTCACCTAGTCACCTTCTCATTATCCTCTACTTTCTCACAGCTCTCTCAGGGTCAGCTCATCTACATTCATGGCTTCAAAATGTCGCCTTCCAATTCTTCACCATTCTCTCTTCCAGGCTGACCCAGAACCCCATTAGATCCTGTTCTTGGATGATCCCCAGGTACTCCCTACTAAACGTGTTTCAAGATGGATCTCTCATCTTCAGCTACCTCGCCTCTTGCTCCTAACATTCACCAGTAGATCTCTTCCTCTCACTTTGCTCATCATCACAGGGAATGGACTTCCCAGAAGTCACCCTTGTCACTCATTCTCCTTTATCTTCTCTATCACCAAGTCTTGTTGATTCTGCCTTCTTCATATTTTTCAATTATGCCCTATATGCATCCCCACCGTCACCACCAAGGTTCAGGACACACACGTGGGTTTTTGTTTGTTTGTTTGTTGAATTATTTTTTGTTTTTGTCTTGTATACCCAATTATAAATTTCCAATGTTTCAATCATCTCATAGCTCTCCTATAGCCTCAGAATGTTCAAACTCATAACCAGACAGATATGATTCCTTGATTTCCTGCCAGGCTCTCCAGCTTCATCTCCTACTGCCCTGCTGATTTATCATATTGAATTATATAAGTCAATATTATATCATGACTGAGACAGGAGATCTGGAATCATAATGATATGGAAAGAAGTTCAGCTCTGTTTAAAGTCAGCTAATCCTCAGGTGCCTCAGTTTACTCATCTGTAAAATAGTGACAACATCTCATAGAATTGTGAGAATTACATGAGATAAAGTAAACCTAGTATATGGCACATACTAAGTACTCAATAAATGCTATTAGTACAGCTGTGATAGTTGTTTCCCCGCAAAAGACTGTACATTACCTAGGAGTATGGACACTGTTTCAGTGATATATTCAAACCATCTATTATGGTTGTTGTTCAGTTGCTAAGTCATGTCCGACTTTTTGCGATCCTATGAACTGCAGCATGCCAGGCTGTATCTGTCATGGTACCTAATAAATATATACTGAATAAAAGAATGGATTAAGGAGCCTGGGATAATGCTTTTTCAAAATATTTAATCTTCAGAGTTCTTTGGTCCAACTATTCCTCCAACCAAACAGGAAAAGAAAAAAAAAAAAAAAAAGGCTGGGAAGTAACTCCAGGAGACCAATCTCCATCTACCTGGGTATGGAACACAAGTTCTTAAAGATAAGTTGGAAAGGTGGTGGAGGTCAGTAAATGTGCACTCAATGGGTGGATGTAGGAATGAGATGCAGTGGGGTCTTTGGGACGATGAGGGGGAAGGAGGCTGGTAGCTCTGGGGTCCATTTCTTCCACATTTCCCCTCCCTTCCCACTAGTCCATTGTGTGTGTTAGGAATGAGTCTGCACATAAGTGCAAAGACCAGAGTCTGGAAGGATGTATTCCAAATTGCTGAGAGTGACTGCCTTTGGGGAGGGACTGGCACTGGGAGGGTTTGTGCACCACATGGCTAAATTTTAAAATACGAGTGTGTTCTTGTGTTGTGTAATTAAAAAACGACTGGAAAAAAAAGGGAAAAAGGGGAAGAGAAAAGAGAAAAAGAAAAGAGCTTCCTCAAAGAGAAGCTCTGCTCTTGATGTGAGAGCACCCTTCCCTGTGCCGTGCCCCAGGCTTACCATTCTGCCGCACGGGAGGGCTCCGAACCAAAGGGCTGGTGGACAAGCTGGTGAGTACCATGGCTGCCGTGACCTTGTCCATGTCCAGCTCCTCCGAAGATTTCCTGGAAAACAGGAAGGGGCATGGTTAACTGTTCATTCTGCATCTCCGTGCCATGTTACCACACACATTTACCCCTCTAGATTGTCCCCATGAAAATGCAGTGTTTTGTTAGTTTTATTGTACAGATAAAAAAAAAAAAAAAAAAAAAAGGCTGGGAAGTAACTCCAGGAGACCAATCTCCATCTACCTGGGTATGGAACACAAGTTCTTAAAGATAAGTTGGAAAGGTGGTGGAGGTCAGTAAATGTGCACTCAATGGGTGGATGTAGGAATGAGATGCAGTGGGGTCTTTGGGACGATGAGGGGGAAGGAGGCTGGTAGCTCTGGGGTCCATTTCTTCCACATTTCCCCTCCCTTCCCACTAGTGGGTAAGGGTCCATTGTGTGTGTTAGGAATGAGTCTGCACATAAGTGCAAAGACCAGAGTCTGGAAGGATGTATTCCAAATTGCTGAGAGTGACTGCCTTTGGGGAGGGACTGGCACTGGGAGGGTTTGTGCACCACATGGCTAAATTTTAAAATACGAGTGTGTTCTTGTGTTGTGTAATTAAAAAACGACTGGAAAAAAAAGGGAAAAAGGGGAAGAGAAAAGAGAAAAAGAAAAGAGCTTCCTCAAAGAGAAGCTCTGCTCTTGATGTGAGAGCACCCTTCCCTGTGCCGTGCCCCAGGCTTACCATTCTGCCGCACGGGAGGGCTCCGAACCAAAGGGCTGGTGGACAAGCTGGTGAGTACCATGGCTGCCGTGACCTTGTCCATGTCCAGCTCCTCCGAAGATTTCCTGGAAAACAGGAAGGGGCATGGTTAACTGTTCATTCTGCATCTCCGTGCCATGTTACCACACACATTTACCCCTCTAGATTGTCCCCATGAAAATGCAGTGTTTTGTTAGTTTTATTGTACAGATGAGGAAGTCAAAGTCCAGAGGTTAAGCGATTCAGTCAAAATCATATACTATTGATGGTCTAGTGGTTAAGACTCCGAGCTTCCACTGCAAAACAGGTTCAATCCTTGTTCAGGGAACTAAGATCCCACAAGCTGCACAGTGTGTCAAAAATTTATAAAATATGATTAAAATTTTACATAATATTAGGAAGTGTCAGGTTCATCCACTGATCATTCATCTAACAGGCGTTTATTCAGAGTGAAGCATAGGGCTAGACTCTTCTAGGCACAGGTGATACGTGGTAAACAACACAGAAGGCTGGTGAGGAGAAACAGGATCAGCCAACAACCAAAAAGGGAGAGACCAATTTCTGGTAGTGACACGTGCTATGTCAGGCACAGACAATGTAACATGGCAAGGACCGTGGACAGCAGCACTCAGCGGGAGCAGGGAAGGCTCTCTGAGGAGGTGACCTCTGACCTGAATTGTGAAGGAGGAGGAGGAGGAGAAGGAGGAGAAATTGACCCCCAGCAGCCAAGACAGCTGTGTGAAGGCGAGGCATCAGGAATCAGCACTGGATATTTGGAGAGTGACCCACTGGTGTGAAAAGGGGAGAGTGGTGCGGAGCTGTCATGTGGGGTCTTTTAGCTGTGGGAGGTGCTTCGATTTTATTCCAGGCGGAACAGGAGGTGACTAGCAGGCTCGAAGCAGGTCTAATGATGTAAAATAACTGATATATTATAATCGTGACCTGAGCTCCTATATGGAGAATGAGTTCTAGGAAAGGTAGCATAGAAGCAGGGAGGCTAGTTGGGACATAATTGCCAGGAATCCAGACGGGGGGAAAGAGTCTTGTGGACTGGGGTGGGGGCAGCAGCAGGTGGCCTCGGAGGACTGGCCGCTGCACTGGGTGTGGGGGGTGAGCAGAAGGGAACGTGCCCAGGTATCCAGCTTGAGCATTAACTGGACCTATTTACAGCGATGGAGAGGGTAGGAGAAAATGCAGTGAGGGGTGTTTAAACTCCTGTGCTGGCTTTTCCATAGTCTACGAGAAGAAGGCTAGGGCAGAGGGTAGTTTCTATGCTGTTAACGTGAAGAGCCACTGAGATGAAGAGGTTACTCTGGTTCATTAATTTTGGTCAGCTAACCCTGAATAAAGGTTCATCAGATAATGATCATTGTGAACTGAAGCTGGCTTGTTTAAATTCATTTCAATAATGAAGTTAGCATTGAGAAGCAAAAATGTGTGCATTAATAGTACCCTGACATCAGATAAATTGCACCGCCTCCTCAGAGATGAATATTTTATTTCAAATGAGGGATCAGGTGAAGGAGCACAGGAGAGGATTAATAGTCACATCAATAAAGGAATTGACACTTTGACAAAGGTGGTTTTCATCCACAGGTATGCTGTATAAACTCTTGACAGAAACTTTATATCATTGCTTCCAAACAACAAAGGGAAAAAAGATTCCTGACTTAGAGAAAAGTCAAATAGTTCCCAGTTAAGGCAGGTTGGGGAACTGCTCAATCAATTTCACCAGGAAATTATCAAAATTATTACAGTTTGGCTCTCTGATGTTCACCATGGTGCTGAATTACTAAGCAAAGCTTACTCTTTCAATCTAAGGCACCAAAAGATGGGAATGCTTGAAATTTTCTTCTGTAGTTCTTCTCAAAGTACTTTATGCTTTCTCTTGGCAAATTGATCCATCAAAAGACAAATTACCCGGTTCAGAGAAAAGTACTTCTAGAAAGCAAACTTGAGGGCACACAGTGAAATTCACTGCACAGAAACTTTCAAGACAGTTTCATACACTTAGGGAAGAAACTACTCACTCACTTGGCATACCATTAAGCAATTTTACAGTATCTACAATTTATAAGATCCTCACACTTGGAAGTAAAGGTGATTCCCCCCTCCCCCCCGCCCCCGAA